>PVIC010009048.1:0-17235 GCA_004025085.1 Thryonomys swinderianus | reverse complement strand
GGGGATCGTATTCAGGACCTTGCGCTTGTGAGGCAGGCTCCGGAACCACTGAGCTAACCCTCCGGCCCTGGCTTACACATTTTTAAAAAATATTTCCATTTCTCCCCCAAGACAAAGTTCTCATTACATTTCCCAGGCTGGCAACAAACTTAGAATTCTTACATTTCAGCCTCCTGAGTAGCTGGGACTATAGGTGTGTACCCCCATGCTCAAGAACAGAGATATAAGTGCATAAGAAATATTAACAGTGGTTTGCTCTGAGAAATATGAAAATATGACTGCTTATTTTATGTTCTGCAAAACACAAGTAAATAATATGTGTTATTTTTATAATTTAAAAATCTAGTTTATGATTTTGAAAGCATAACTTGGAGATGCAGCACAAAAATCACATTAGGGAAAATATAAAGTTCATAATGTTATCAATATTGGTTTATTGGTTGTGACAAATGTACCATATTAATATTAGATATTAATAATAAGGGAAATTGGGACTGGGGTATATAAGAATTTTATATTCATTATTTTTCTATAAATCTGAAGATACTCTAAAATAGTTTGTTCTTTACCTTGAAAACCAGCTATTTCATTTCAAAAAGTAAAACCAAAATGTAAACAGCAAATTTGAAAAAAAATTTTGTGATACATTTTAGACAAAGAGTTAATATCCCTCATAGAAAAAGTTATTTTTATAGTCATGTTAGTTTTTAATGGCACCTTAAAATTGGCAATTTATAATTGCATAAATTTTAAATATTAATATATGAATACAATGTGGAATATTTAAATCAAGCCAGTTTACATCCATAACCTGGAAAATTTAATAGAAGTTTATCCTTAAAAGATGATTTGGAAGACGATATTATGAGAAAGACTTCTAACCTAGCACTTAAAGACTGAATCTTGAAAAGGGAAATAGATAAAATTGAATGATTCCTCTGCTTCTAGAACTAATTACAAATTGGTTCTATTTCTTCCCGTAGTCAAGTGGATAGGATTATAGTCACACAATCACTGGGAAGAGGTCTGATTCTTTACTCACAATATTAGCTTTCTTTTCTGAATTAGTTTGTAAAAAGGTTAATGATTGTTACTTCATTTTCACTGTCCTAAAAGCACATTGTCTAGCAGTTACATAGTGAAGGGAATTTTAAAATGAAGAGGATTTAAGGGGATCAAATGCGTGTTGCTTTCTTGAGGGAGCAAGTTGGAATAGACAGAGAGCAGATGCGAGGGGTAAATAGAATCCCAGTTAACCAACTCTTTGTGCCCCTCTTCTACAAGCCTCCCAAGCTGGCACTGCAGCCATCAAGGAGCAGACCAGGAGATTATACTCCTAGCCACCTTCTGAGGTGGCTCTCTTCCCTCCTTGTGCACTCTCTGGGGTGGTGACAGCCATTGACCAAGATCTTTTTGTAGGACTAGCGTCTGGTGAACACAGACTTGCCATTGGTTCAGTATGATATATGCTTGTTGATCTCCCTGCCTCTGATACTAAGATGTGGTGAAAACCAGATATAAGAAATCTTCCCTTAGAATTTACTTACCAGAGGAAGCCAGTTGGTTTTACCTTTGTATATAGATCTCAATAGAGGGAGATCTCAGAACCCAGCTTCCATTCAGTCTGACATCCAGTTTGAAAGGGAGGATCCTGTGTAATATGGTTACAACTGACTATAGTATTTTGTCCTTGGATTCTCCACCCTTATTTTCTGGCTCCTTATCCTCTCATTGTTTTCTACTTCTTTAAACCTGTTTTCATTTCTGTAATATCCTATTTCCCCATATTTTGACACTTATCTGTTTATTATTATAGAAGTATGCACTGACAAGGGGAACAGGATAATGTTAGCCTGCAGAGGAATTTTAAACATTTAGCTAAATGTTGGTCCCCTTTCTAGTGTCATTCATCAGCAATTTTGAACAATGTGAGTTTTAAAATATTTCTTCCCACCCAAAATCTTATGTCTAAATTTGACATTTGTGTATGTATACAATTTTTGAATTAACATTTTAAAATTATCTATGCTTTGATACATTTATGGACTTTCAGACAGACTGCATGTCCCTGAGTTTTGCAGGCTCAGTTCAATTGGAGAGTAAATCTGCATCAGTTCAGAAGCTGTCAGGCTCCCTGAGGATCCACTTTGTATCTCCCAACTCCTGTGATGCTACAGATTCCTGCATTCACATATTAGATCCAAGAGAAACAAAAGCACTTTTATTGTAAAGATGAAGAAACAAAAATTGAGTTATTGATCAATTCTGTCTGCCATTCTTTGTGATCACAAATTCCTCCTTCCCCTTCCTGTACTGGGAATTGAACCTAGGGCCTTTGTGTTGAGCTATGTCCCCACCTTTTTTTTTTTTTTTTTTTTTTTTGAGACAGCTTTGTAGTTCAGGCTGGCCCTGAACTTCCTATGTAGCTCAGACTAGCCTCAAACTCACAGTAATCCTCATGCCTCTGCCTCCACCTCCTGAATGCTGAGATTACATGTGTGAGCACTATGCCTGGGTGGCATAGAATTCTTATATGTGCATAAATTTTAAAACAGTGAAGTAAACTGTGGAGTGCAAAGTGTAATTTTTTGATATGTGCAAATTTTATTTTGCCTAGTATGTAGTTCCCCCTATTTGAATATCTTTAAGAATAAAACATTCCATTTTAAAACTAAAGAATAAATCAAGAGGGCCAGGGATTTAGTTCAGTAGTTCCGGCGTCTGCCTTGCAAACACAAGGTCCTGAGTTCAACCCCTGGCAACCACATACCACAATTCTGTGTATGGTGACTCACTCCCACCTGCAATCAGCACCACACACCACAGTGCTGGCTCATGCCTGTAATCCCAGGACTCGGGAGGCAGAGGCAGGAGGATTGCTGAGTTTGATGCTTGCCTGGGCTACATAGTAAGCTCTGGGCCAGCCTGAACTATAAAGTGAGACCCTGTCTCAAAAAAAAAAGAAGAAGAAGAAAGCAAGAAATGATGACTGATCATTACATGATTACTTATATTTTTCATTTAAAACACATCCCATTGTGTCAAATATACTCAGTATACCCTTAGGAATGATATTAGACTATTATATGGATCAGGAGCAGAAGTCTACCCTGCCTGGGTTAGGAGCGGTAATCTTGGCCCGGTTAGGGGCAGAAAGAAGGACAAGAGCCAGGACAGATGATTTGGGGGAGCCTCTAGTGGCAGAGGAGCTATAGAGGGACCAGCCCTCCATAAATCTCCCAGGGCACAGAGTTTGGAGTTTTTTTCTAGGTGTACAAAAACCCACAGAGTACTTTAAACAGAAGTGCTGTGTTGTGATTTATCACTTAAAAAGATTAGTTGGGCTACTGTACAAAGAAGGGATTGAAGTAGGGAGAGTTGGTAACAGAAGACTTATAAAAAAGCCTCAGCAGTAGTCACAGTGAGAGATGAGAGAGGAGTAATGTCTTATCCTTTTTGAAATACCCACAGTACATTTCTCATCATATGTGATCAATAAGTACTAAATACATTTGGAAAACGCTAAGTGCCCTCCCTCCAAAAAAAGAAAGAAAATCCAACAAACTTAACAGGTCAGGTGCTGAGCACATGGGGTCAGGCCCAGAACACTGACTCTGGAGTTCACTGCATGGGGATTTAATTTCAGACTGGAGCCTCTTAATTGTGTTGCTGTGGAGCAGATGATGTAAACTCTCTAAACCTGGATTTCTCATCCACCTGTGAGAATGGCATGGCAATCTTTTTGCTTTATTGAGCAAATGCAATAAGAGAAGGTATGTATTACATGGTAGCTACTCAATAAATGATATCTGTTCAGTGTAGCAGGACATGAAGATACTTTGGGGGTAGTTGTCAGTCAATCTGCAGTATGATTACAGCCACAGAGACATGGGTTAAGAGTTTCTGAAGAATAAATGATACTTTGGATATTTTTGTAATTGGGATTCTGTGTCCTGCCTATAAACTTTTGCTGGCCTTAGAGTAACTAACTGGGTTTTTAAGTCTAAGGAAGAAAATCTTCAAGAACCAAACTTTAGAAATAGAAAGGGTAAAAGCCTTCAGCCTCAGCTCAGCTATTCTTCCTGATTTGAGGAGTCAGATCTTTCCCTTCATTTCCAGGCATCCTTCACATAAAGTGGCAACACCCAAAAGCCAGTTTCTCATTTTCTCTAGAAACACTCCCTAGAGCCCAGGGAGCTCTTGTCTTGTACTTAGTTAAATGCCTCGATTAAGAATGTAATCATACTTGTTTGGCTCTGTAAATCATTTGACCCTCGCCCATCACAGTCTGGGTCTCTGGGGGCCCAGCAATGGGCATTTTGTAACTGCAGGGTGAGGGTAGAGCTGGAAGAGGTGGTGACGGCTTTTATCCTTAGTGGAAAGATAGCCACTTCATTAGGGGTGATATATCTGTCTTCTTTTCTAGGTTTTCTTGCTGAGGGTGTGTGTGTGTGTGTGTGTGTGTGTGTGTGTGTGTGTGTGTGTGTGTGTACGTGCGCATGCGTGTGTGGGTGTGTGTAAAAGAGAAAATTTTTAAATACTAGGAAATAGCCCTAATAGCATATGGAAACTAAGCACTAAAGTCAGGGGAAGGACTTGCAGGGAAGACAAGGAAGTAATTTCGCCTACTTTAAATCGTACTTGAACCGTGTGGTTTCTGAGTCCTGAACCTTTTGAGGTTCAAGTTGAGTGCACTCTTGACAAAACGTGATTTTCTGGTTCACATCAAAAAGGCTTTAAGAGAGTTCGAAGTCTTTTCCTTGGGACATCAAACAGTTCTCAATAAAGCAGGGTCCCAATGAGATGTGTGCAGATGAACAGATTTAATTCTGTCGTGAGGATTAGGCTCTCCTTAAGAAGTATTCAGAGTTGAAAACACAGGAGATGGGGTGATGCCAGCACACACACACACACACACACACACACACACACACACCAGAACCCCAGAACACCCTCCACCTAGGTACCCTGGACACCTCCCTGGCCCTGGAGACTGACTGTTTGCCAGAAGATTCAGAAGTATTTGGGGAGTTAGAAACTAGAAACAAACTCTGCTGTCTTCCCCAAGGCGATACTTTTGTTCCCTAATAAAAGATATAAATTAACTTAGAAAAGATAGTTCATTCATTTTAAAAACTGTCAATTGTTTGGGAGGCTTAGAGCACACTTTTGCTTATTGATCAAGCTTCAGTCTTTAGACTTCAGATGTAAGGACTTAGGTGACTTGCACTTTATACCTTATGGAGTATCTCACTTTGGGATTGGTACAGCAAACCAAACACTGCAGTCTAATTTCCCTTGCCAAGGCAATAGCTAAAGCTGAAGTTGACTGCATAGATGGCTCTGTAGTTGGGTCGACTGCCAAACAGCTAAAATATTAATGATCAGCTTTAAGGAGGTGCAATTCTGATTGAGGCCCCTCTCCTATTAGAAGCCATAATTAGCAATTAAAATATATTTCTAAAAACTGTTCCAACCAGCACCTTCTAAATAAATAATTGTTGCTGCCGTTGAACTTGTTTTATTTCCCTGTGTTTTTTCTTATCTCTTTCCCCACTGCATAACTTACAGCCCTGTAAATGCTCAGTAGCTGTTAATATGATTCTGTCAATACGTTTACCATGGTGACTTGGGCTGTATTTGGTGAGCATTTGAAGAAATCAGTCACTGGTCGGAGGGAGGAAAGACAAGCTGTCGATATCCAGGGAGAAATGCTAATAACCCTGGTGACAAATTGTCCTCTGGATTCTCCAAGGGTTAAGAAAAAGCACCTCTTAGACCTGGGAGCTTAGGGCTAACGGATGGCGACTTGTTAGGAAGCACAGACATGAGCTGTCATGGTCCCGCAGTGTCCTTTTCATTGTCTTGCTTCAAACCTTTCAAAGCCGTACTTGAGTTTTTGAGACACACAGGCCTAGATTTGAATCCTGATTCTTCGCCGGTGTAACCATGTGACCTTGAGCAGCCACTGTGTCTTCATTTTCCCATCTGTGAGTTCAAGATGTAACAGCCAGCCCTGTGAAGGAATAGGAAAGCCCTTATACAAAGATATCCTTCACTGGGCCGGAGGGTTAGCTCAGTGGTTCTGGCGCCTGCCTGGCAAGCGCAAGGACCTGAGTTCGATCCCCGGTAACCACATATAATGCTGGGCGTGGAGACACGCCCACCAACAATCAACACCGCATACCACAGTGCCGGACGTGGTGGCTCACGCCTGTCATCCCAGCACTCGGGAGGCAGAGACAGGAGGATTGCTGAGTTCGCGGAGGCTTGCCTGGGCACCATAGTGAGCTCAGGGCCAGCCTGAACTACAAAGCGAGACTCTGTCTCCAAAAAGCAAAAAAAAAAAAAAAAAAAAGATATCCTTCACTGTTGCTCAGACTCTTCTGGGAAAGTACACAAATGGAGAAAGAAAATAAACTTCTGCATTGCAATAGTATAGAAAAGATTTGGAAGTCTCCTATTATCCTGTTACTTTTGCACTTGACTTTTATCAAAATAATATTTAAATATGCTTATAATGAAGTTAAATTGATGCTCTGATAGAATTTGATAATCTCACATGTGTTTTGTTGAGTGCCTACTACGTGCCAGCAATTCAAGGAATTAGGGTTACAGCAGTGAACAACACAGCACAGCCTAGGCTTCCAGGCAACCCACAGCTGCATCCACCAGACAACCTGATATTAGATGTTTCTCAGGTTCCCAGGGACCTATTGGAGGGGGCAAAAATCTTACACTAGAGAACCCTGTGGAGTACCTCCCATTTGCCCTCTGCCATTATTTTAAATGAATGAAGAGAAAGAAACATATACACAGACAGAATTATTAATATTTTGGTATATATCCTTCTAGATTACTTTATGAGTGAGTACATAAGTAGACTGATACACTTTTATATAAGCAATATCATACTAAAACACTAGTTTGTGATTTTCTTTCTCACTCATTTATTTTAGATAGTACTGCATGTCAATAAATATAGATCTACGTTACCACTCTTAATAGCTACTTACTATTCCACTGCAGGGATGTATTGTGTTTTATTTAAACAATTTCTAGTCTAACTAGGATATTTCTACCTCTTCAGTATTATAAAAAATACAGCAGAGAACATCTTTGTAAATTCACCTTTGTCAAGCATCCGTTCATTTTTCTTAGGATATATTCCCAAATGTAGAATTGTTGGATAAAATGATATTAAAATTTGTATGCCTGGGCCGGAGGGTTGGCTCAGTGGTTCCGGCGCCTGCCTCACAAGCACAAGGACCTGAGTTAGATCCCTGGTAACCACATATAATGCTGGGCATGGAGAACAATCAACACCGCATACCACAATGCCGGACGTGGTGGCTCATGCCTGTAATCCCAGCACTCGGGAGGCAGAAACAGGAGGATTGTTGAGTTTGCGGCGGCTTGCCTGAGCACCATAGTGAGCTCAGGGCCAGCCTGAACTACAAAGCGAGACCCTGTCTCCAAAAAAAAAAAAAAAAAGCAAAAGAAATTTGTATGCCTATTGCTAGTTGTCAGATCTTATCAACACATAATGATAAATCTTTCTGTCTTTGCCAGTTAAATAAGCAAAAGCAGAACCTTGTCTGTGTTTGCAATATTGGGGATTGAACCTAAGACCTTTGCACTGAGCTATATCCCTAACTTTTTATTATTTATACTGAAACAGGGTCATGTTAAGTTGCCCATGTGATCTTCCTGCCTCAGCTCCCAAAGTCCTAGAATTAAAGGTGTGCACCACCATGCCCAGTGACATCTTGTTTATTTGCCTCACACTTCTTTAGTTACCAGTGAAGTGAAATTGTTTTAAAAATGTTTATTGGAGGGCCGGAGATTTAGCTCAGTGGTTCTAGCACCTGCCTCACAAGCACAAGGTCCTGAGTTCGATCCTGGTGACCACATAGAATGCTGGGCGTGGTGACTCATGCCTGTAATCCCAGCACTCGGGAGGCAGAGGCAGGAGGATTGCTGAGTTCGCGGCTTGCCTGGGCTACATAGGGAGCTCAGGACCAGCCTGAACTACAAAGCAAGACCCTGTCTCAAAAAAAAAAAAAAAAATGTATATTGGAGTTAGTTTAGCTTCTCTTAAAATTGTGTGTTCATGTCCCTTATCTGTGGAATGTCTTTTACTGATTTTTAAGAACCTTTTATAAAAGAATATTTATTCTCATCATCTATAATTTTTTCCCATTTATCATTGTTTTGGTATATTGAGGTAATGGAAGTTTGTTATTTATTTTTCATATAGAAGTCTTTTTTTTTTCCTTCTCTTTAATAATGTGGGGAACAAACCAGAGCCTTGCTAGGCAAGTACTCTACCCCTGAGTTATACTGCCTTTTAAAGAAATTTTTTCTGAAACAAGTTCTTGCTGTATTTCCCAGGCTGACCTATAACTTGTGATTTTTCTTCCCAAACCTCTCAAGGAGGTGAAATTATAGGTGTGTATCACCACACTGTTTTTAATTTGGTGTATTTATTTATTTATTTATTTATTTATGAGACAGGGTCTCACTTTGTACTTCAGGCTGGCCCTAAGCTCACTACGTAGCCCAGGTGAGCCTTGAGCTAGCAAACTTTCTGCCTCTGCCTGGGATTACAGGCATGAGTCACCATGTCCGGCATTATGGTATGTGGTACTAATTGCTGGTGGGTGTGAGTCACCATGCCCAGATTGTGGTATGTCATTACTGGGGATCAAACTGGGGACCTTGTGCTTGCAAGGCAGACGCTGGAATCACTGAGCTAAATCCCTGACCCTGAGTCTTTAATTTTTAATAATTAATTTATCATGCTTTTTCCTTTTTAGTTTCTGACTTTTGGTTTATCCTTAGAAAGTTACAAGCCCACTCCTACTCAGTCCCTAAAGCTATTTAGATGTGTCATAGTTATCTCAAAGCTAGTCTTCAATTTGGAAAAGTCTAAACCTTAAGCTCTTGTGAATGTTCACTCAACAAGAAGATGAGAGGCATCTAAGCCTGAGATAAGTGCATAGGGCCCCAAGATAACTGAAATTTACACTAGTGGGAAACACAGGTAGATAGGTAATTCATACAAAGCTGTGAAAAGTGATAGGATAGGAGTATAAAGGATGCCTTAGAAAGGAGCAAAGGGGAAATTTAACTGATTTAAGAGCTCAAGACGTGCATCCTTGAAGAACAGAGGTACAAGCTGAGATTTTATGACTGAACAAAAGTTAGCTAGCTGAAGAGTAGGGAAATGCACTTCATGCAGTACAGTGGTGAATGCAAAAATCTCAGCCTAGTCTTTAGCTATATGGCTATATTCAATTTAAATCAATTGCAATGAAATAAAATTAAAATTTATTTCATCAGTCTCATTAGTCATGGTTCAAGTGCTATCTGCCCACATGTGCCTAGTGGTGGCTTCACTAGACACTCAGCTACAGAACTTTATCATTGCAGAAAGCCCTGCAGGACAATGCTATTCAGAAAGAGCTTGATGTGTTTAGGGAACTGAAAAGGCTCATTCAGCAGGCATGTAGTATGCAAGGGTGAGAGTGTCACAAGATGAAGACATAGCACAGAATAGAGGGACCTTGTAAGCACTGACCTTAGTATTGGGGGCTGATGTTCCTAGCGAGTTGCAGTTACAGAGGAAGTGGAAGGGAAATAAATTGAAGATTTATTACATAACAACCCTACAGGCAGACACTATTTCCATTTTATAGATAAAGCAGTTAAGACTCATACAGCTAGTTAACAACATACAGCTAGTTACTGGCAGTGCTGGATTCACAGTCAGATGTGTCTCTGTGCTCTTCCCCTGTGTCACTCCAGTGGACTACAGAAATCTCTACTTACCTGTCTCCTAGATTAGAAATGAGAGAAATTCTGATTTAGGACAAACTCCCCGATGACAGTGTTTCTCTGAGAAAATACTAGTCATGGATGAGCTTGACTCTGCTGTACAGACCTTGATGTTGCCCACATTCAAGGGCACAGTGTAGATGCTATAACCCTTGGAACCAGATCGCCAAGGAGAGCAGTTGGCTCAAGAATTCTCACTTGAAGCCTGTCAGAAGGACTCACAGGTATCAGGTTACAGACTGACCTAAAACCTATTCTAATGGTCATTTCCAAGGTAGTGTTATTGGAGGCTGGCCCTCAGCTCACTATGTAGTTCAGGCTAGCCTTGAACTCACAGCAATTCTCCTGCCTCTGCTTCCTGAATGCTGGGAATACAAGTGTGAGTCACCATGCCCAGCATTGTGGCATATGGTTGTCGGGGATCGAACTGGGGACCTTGTGCTTGCAAGGCAGTTGCCGGAATCACTGAGCTAAATCCCCAGCCCAGCACCAAGCATTTCTGCATCAGTGAAACTCTCACCTGGTAGGATATTTAAAAACATTAATATTAGAGTATGAATACTAGATTAGTCAGTTTCCCTAAATTCAAGACTTAGTATTTTTCAGGTTGAATATGGTACCTTCACATTTTCTGAGCTGGTATGAATAAATTGGTAAAATATATGATTATTTGTAAAAGGGATAATAAAGGATACATGTGCTAGTTTTCTGTTATTGTAACAAAACATCTGAGATAAATAACTTAGGAGGAGGGAAGGTTTATTTTGGTTCATAGTTTCAGAGGTCTTATTCCATGACTGCTTAGCTCTGTTGCCTTTGAACCTGTGGCAAGACAGAATATGATGGTGAAAATGCGTGGCAAGAGAAACTGCTTACCTTATGATGACCCAGAAACAAAAGACAAAGGAAGCGGCTAGGTTTTCAATATCTATTTCAGGGGCATGCCCCAAGGACTTAACCACTTTCTTCTAGGCCCCACTTTCTAAAGCTTCTACTGTCTCCCTTCAACAGATATCCTTTGAAGGATCTCCAAACCATAACAGTGAAAAATCTGAAGAAGTAAAAGAGATGTCATCAAGGTGATAGGCAGTAAAAGTAGCCTTAAAGAAGAGCAATTATTCTTAGAAGAGTGAAAGAAAAGAATTTTTCAGTAGATCAGGAGGAAGGTCCTAGTGACCTCTGCCTTAAAATATAAAGCAAGAGGGCTGGGGACTTAGCTCAGTGGTTCCAACATCTGCCTGACAACCCCAAGGTCCTGAGTTTGATCCCCAGTATCACATACCACAATGCCAGGCATGATGGCTCATGCCCTAATCCCAGCAGTCAGTACCACACACCACAGTATCAGGCATGGTGGCTCATGCTGGTAATCCCAGCACTCAGGAGGCAGAGGAAAGAAAGAAAGAAAGAAAAAGAAAGAGAGAGAGAGAGAGAGAGAGAGAGAGAGAGAGAGAGAGAGAGAGAAAGAAAGAAAGAAAGAAAGAGAAAGAGAGAAAGAAAGAGAGAGAAAGAGAAAGAAAGAAAGAAAGAAAGAAAGAAAGAAAGAAAGAAAGAAAGAAAGAAAGAAAGAAAGAAAGAAAGAAAGAAAGAAAGAAAGAAAGAAAGAAAGAAAGAAAAAGGAGGGAGGGAGGGAAGGGAGAAAGGAAGGAAGGAAGGAAGGAAGGAAGGAAGGAAGGAAGGAAGGAAGGAAGGAAGGAAGGAAGGAAGGAAGGAAGGAGGGAGGGAGACAGACCAGTTACTTTTCTCATTTCTGGGATGAAATACTTAACATCCACTAGTTAAAGGAGGAGAGGTTTATTTAAGCTACACTTTGCAGAGGTTTCATTCCAGAGCTGGCTCCAAGGCAAAGGGGGATGACAGAGGAGAAATGGCTTCTAGCATGGCAGATGGGAGGCAACGAGCCTCCTTCCCCTTTTGCTGTTCAGGCTACGAGCCTATCGGATGGTGCCACACACACCAGGGTGGGCCTTTCCATTATCCACACCCAAAACCTAAACCAATCCATGGACTAATTCAGTTATCACACCCTCAGTCCACATTTATACATTTTAGATCCAGCAACCTCAGAAAAATCCCACCTGTGAGCACATGAGGCTTTGGGGAAATATCTATATACAAGCCATAACAACTGGGGAGCAAGAGAAATTTAGTATATGCATGTTTGTGACTGTTGAATATGATACAAGGAATAATCAAGAAATAAGGGAAGTGAGTGTTATCCCATAGTTCTTTCATTCTTTCCCTATGGTACAGGAATCATTAGGTCATAAGAATCCAATGTAAATAAGACCCAGCTTCTACCATCAGGTAGGCAGATACATGAAGTGAGGTAAGTATTTTAAGAGAACTAAATACATAATTATTGTTTCCAAAGTAGTGACCAACGTAGAGTTAAGTTAGGGAATCCTTAAATGCCATCTTTATACTAGTGAAATCTGAAGTTATAACTCCAAAAGTGTCCTTGTCCTCTAAATTCCACGGTCGTATAGAGTAGTTACCTATATGAAGTTTTCAGTTTGATGTATACAAAGAATGTATACAATAAACTATAAAAGAGAGCTCCTAATTCTTTTCTATCTTTTAAAATAAAACAAAATAATAAAATTTTTGCTTTTTCAACGGTTCCTCTGTCTCAGATAATGGCACCACTATTCACCCAGCTGTTCTGGCTAACAAATAGAAATTGCCTTTTTCCTCTTTTACCCTTATACCCGAGTTTATCTTTTTGTTGCTGTGGTTGTTACATAAATTGATCCATTTCAAGGCTGAGGATTTAGCTTAGTGGTTCTGGTGCCCACCTCACAAGCACAAGTTCCTGGATTTAATCCTCGATATTAAAAATAATGAATGAATGAATCCATTTAGTATAGGCCTTGGGCGTGTCACATTGCAAAGGTTTTATTGGTCTGTCAGTCCCTTCAGTCTTCTGATGGTCAGCTTGACTGTGACAGCAGAAATGGTGTTGTAGGTCTAGGTACCACCAGCCACTGTTTTCATGTAGGAACCGCAGTGCCAGGACCCTACAGCCTGACTCTGCATCTTGATCTTGCCAGAGAAGGACCAAGTGTACTTGGCCAGCTGGTTGATTTCCATTTTCTTCACCATTTTCTGGAGCAAGTTGCCATAGCAGGTCCGCATTTATCGACAATGCCAACCTTCTTGGTGTTTTTAGCCATGTCAGCACGGCCAAGCCACAGAGCTCGGGGGTCTTCTTACTCCACCTCCCCAGTCAGTGAAAGTGAGACTTTTCAAGCTGAAAGTGGCCCAAACCACCTTGAGTCACATAACAATTTTGATTTCTGGATTTAGGAAAGAGGATCCAGGCAAAATATTTGTTCTGCTGAGTTTTATACTTCTGTACCATACCTAGCTGCCTTTAGACATTTTACTCATGAATATCCTGAAGGCACTTCCAGCTCAGCAAGAGAAAATCTGAACATACCACTGAGCCTACTTCTCTGGTACTACATGTTTTGATTTATCATGCTACCAGTTATTTAAACTAAAAGTTCAGTATCCTTCCATTACTTCACCTCATAGCTGATCAGTTTCCATGGCCTAACAATCCTACCTATTAAATACTACCATATGTTCCAGATATTTTTTTTCTAATTCATGTTGTCATCCTTAGTGCCAAACTATGCCACTAGACTCCAACATTCTCTAGCATGAGTGCCATCTCTCTTCTTCACTGCATGTTTTCATAAATTGCTGACAGAAATCTTTTAGTATACAAATGTCTTCGTGTCACTATCCTACCTAATAGTCTTCATTCTTATCATAAAAATTCAAAACTCAGCGGAGGATGTAGTTCAGAGGCCCCACACCTTGTTGGCAAGTGCTTGCAGTCTTAAGTTTGATCTCCAGTGGTGGAGAGGGAGGACAAAAATAGAGTAAAAATTCAAGACTCTCTAGCCTCATTTTCCAGGCTCTTTTTCCACCTTTTTCCTTCTTTTAACTTCTGTTTGTCATACTAAATTAGTTGCCACCCTCTGATTATGCTCTGTTCTCTCACACTTCTGTGAATTTCCTTTTTTTCCTGTATTGGCTGGGCAAATTCCAAACTGTACTCTATGTTTTGATTATTGTGTATCTCCTAGATAAAGCCTACTGCAATTTCTTTTTTAAATTTTCAACAAAACTAGTTTGTTTGTTTGTTTGTTTGTTTGTTTGTTTGTTTGTTTGTTGAGATAGGGTCTTGCTTTGTAGTCCAGGCTGGCCCTCAGCTCACTATGTAGCCCAGATAAGCCTTGAACTCAGCAATCTTCCTGCCTCTGCCTCCCGAGTGCTGGGATTACAAGCCTGAGCCACCACGCCCGGCAAAACTAGTTTTTTTATTTAAACATGTCTAGCAGTATATAGCTGCTAATGTACTTTTTGGGTTTTTCCAAAATACACTAATTTTTTCTTTTATACAAAAGAGTATCCATAAGGTCTACAAGACACATGTGCACAGTTTTTATAAAAAACCAATTGCAGGCCAGAGATCTAGCTCAGTAGTTCCAGTGCCTGTCTAGCAAGCACAAGGTCCCTGGTTGATCCTGGTAACCACATTCAACAATACCGGGCGTGGTGGCTCACGCCCACCGGCAATCAGTACCACATACCACAAATGCCTGGTTTGGTGGCTCAAGCCTGTGATCCCAGGACTCTGGAGGCAGAAGCAGGAGGATTGCTGAGTTCAAGACTTGCCTGGGCTACATAGTGAGCTCAGGGCCAGCCTGAACTACAAAGTGAGACCCTGTCTCAAAAAAAACAAAAACTCAATTGCATAGTGAATATTTGTGAAAGCACACCCTACTTTAATAAAACAGAACATCCTATTAATCTCTTGTGTGGCTCTCCTTGATCACATCCTACCCTTCCTGAGTGATTATGTCCTTTGGGTAATGATTATTTTTACTTCTATGGTGATTTTCTTTTCTTTATAATTTTATTACCCATGTAAGCATGCCTAAGTAATACAATTTAGTTCAGCATTTTCATGCATTCATATGAGTGAAATGATATCTTTTATACTATGAACCTCTTCATTAGGTTTGTAGGATTCCTCCATATCACTGTATGTAACTACAGTCTATTCACTTTTCTTGGTGTATAATAGTCAGTTGTTTTTACTATACTCTGACTCATGTATCCATTTTAATAGTGATATCCATTTGGGTTATTTCCAATTTGGGGTTATTATAAAAATGTTGCTATAAATGTTTTATATTTATGTTCATATAGTGTACAAATTTTTTTAGAGCCAGGCCTCAGGGTAAGGACTTCTTCAACTTTTCTAGCTAATGTCAAAATGTATTCCAAAGAGCTGGGGATTTAGCTCAGTGGTTCCAGCATCTGCCTGGCAAGCCCAAGGTCCAGAGTTTGATCCCCGGTACCACATACCACAGTGCCAGGTGTGGTGGCTCACACCTGTAATCCCAGCACGTGGGAGGCAGAGGCAGGAAGATTGCTGTGAGTTCAAGGCTAACTTGTGCTGCATGTGAGTTCAGAGCCAGCCTGAACTACAAAACAAGACTTTGTCTCCAAAAAAAAAAGGTATTCCAAAGAACCTCACCAATTTGTTCTATTTCTATAGTACATGACAATTTTCACTTGCTCTATCTTCTTACCAATACTTGTATTATCAGACCTTCTAATTTTTCTTTTCAGTACTGGGGATTGAACTCAGGCTCTTGTGCTTCCAAGATAGATGCAGTACGAGTTAAATCCCCAACTCCAGACCTTCTAATTTTTGCTAGCTTTATGAATATATAATGATTTCTCAACTTAGTTTTCATCTTCATTTCCTAGTTGTTGGTAAATTGGCCATTTAAATTTTCTATTTTATAAAATGCCTATTCAGGGTTTTGCTCTTTTTTCTATTGTATTGTTGTTTTCCCAATTTCTTTACTTAGGTATAGTATTTCTTCTTCTAATCAACTATCTCCTCTTATGAATATCTTACCAATATTTACATATTATATATGTGTATTTTCTAACTGTTCTCCATATCTCTGGTCTCAGACTCTTTCATTCTATCTTCTTTATAGTTACTTAAGTCTATTCTTTTTTTCCCAGTACTAGGGATGGAACTTAAGACCTTGCACTTGTGAAGCAGGCACAGCAAGACTGAGCTAAATCCCTAGCCCCTTGAGTCTATTTCTAAGACAAAACAGTTCTTGTAATTCTTTTACCTAAACCCCTTCTAGGACACCAATTGCCTCCCATACAGCATAGGATGTGAGACTGTGTCTATTATCAGCACTTTCCCTAACACTCTTCATCTCTTGTTTAATCTCCTCCCCATTTTGTTACTGTAAATATCTCTGCCAAACTGCTTGCAACTCCTTAAACCCATGAAACTTTCACACCTGCCTTTGTTATCATTATCTTTTCTCTTTCTTTGGCCCTCCAAATTAGGAGAACACCGATTTACCACTTTAATAGCAGCACTAAGTTCACCTCCTCTATAAAATCTTTTCTAAAACTCTTTCTCACTTCCTGCTAACCCTCCATCTTTTGTCTTTCTCCTAAATACACTATGATTGGCTGGGGATGTAAATTACTTGTAGAGCGCTTGCCTAATATGCGAAGCCTTAAGCTCAGTCTCTAGTGGGGATGTGGGGAGCACCACTATTATTATTTCTGGTGAGGCCTGTGTTTACTCTATTACACTGTTTTATTTTGTTTTGTTTTGTTTTTTTGCTTTTGAGACAGGGTCTTGCTTTGTAGTTCAGGCTGGCCCTGAGCTCACTATGGTGCCCAGGCAGGCCGCCACGAACTCAGCAATCCTCCTGTCTCTGCCTCCGAGTGCTGGGATTACAGGCGTGAGCCACCATGTCCGGCATTGTGGTATGTGGTGTTGATTGTTGATGGGCGTGTCTCCCCGCCCAGCATTATATGTGGTTACCGGGGATCGAACTCAGGACCTTGCGCTTGTGAGGCAGGCGCCGGAACCACTGAGCTAACCCTCCGGCCCTCTATTACACTGTTGATTATTAAACATTATTACACATGTTTGCCTCTATTATACATGAGTCCTTCTAAGTCAGGGAAAAGTTCTAGAGAGTAAGGACATTTGTTAATCACTTTTTTCTTTTTTTTTTTCTCGTGTGGCACAGTAGAAGGCTGGCACATAGAAGGGTGTAGTAAATTGTTACTAATGTTAGTACTGTATTGAGTATGTACTGTTTTCCCTTTTAGACTGTAAGGCCCTTAAGGATCCTGGCTCTTGGGTGGCATGGAGTAATTATACCTAAGTACTTTAAAGCAAGGAATAGCAAGATATTGAGTATTATGCTTGAAGAGAAAAAGCACTGACTTATATCCATCCCATGAAAATGAAATTTCAACTTTAAACTAATCAAAACCAAAATTTTAGAAGGACAAATGCAAGAAATAGTAAGATGT
>PVIC010009047.1:10697-46675 GCA_004025085.1 Thryonomys swinderianus | reverse complement strand
TTTTTTTTTTTTGAGACAGGGTCTCGCTTTGTAGTTCAGGCTGGCCCTGAGGTCACTTTGTAGCCCAGGCAAGCCTGGAACTCAGCAATCCTCCTGTCTCTGCCTGCCGAGTGCTGGGATTACAGGCGTGAGCCACCACACCCGGTGAGAAATTGATTTTCTTGCTTTTAAGTATAGAGAGCAATTTGATCTTGCTGGCAAATCCATTTTGAACTGTTTCCCTGATTAGTTTCATCAAGATGTACCCCAAAATACACAGCATTGTGAAGCAGCATTTAGAGGTAAAGCAGGCACACTGCCACTAGCTTCTGAGCCATAATATCTCCTGAAAAGCAAGAGAAAAGTTGAGTCCTTTCTGCTACTATTGTCGATGGACTGAGAATTGGAAGAAAATAGAAACAAGGTCATCCCATTCTCATCACTTGTCACATGGGAATCCCTGAGGCTATCAGAAGGAACAAAGCACAGTTCTTTCTTCCCAAGAGCTCAGTCCAGGTGATCTCTAAAGTGCACTGAGGAATGAAATTACTAGATGGCAAATTTTTTTCTCCATTACCGCACCAAAAGGTCTTTTCCTGAGAAGTGAATGCTCAATAACATCACGAAAGGAGTTAGAATAATGTACCAGTTTTGATTGTGAGTTTTGGAGTCAGTCTCTGGGGGTTTAGTCTCAGGCCCATGATGTATGCATAACTGAACACATTTTCTTTAGCCTCTCTTAAAAAAAAAATCCTCAGTTTTCTCACCTGTAGAATGGTGTCAATTATAGCACTACCCACTGAATTACTGCTAGCTTTTAGTGAGCTGAGCCTCTTCAAAGCAAAAGGCCTACCTTGAAGTAAGAGCACAATAAATCTTAGCCATTCTTATTATGATGTAATTACCAGCCTTTGATCCACCCAAAGTAAGGAAATAGTCTACAGGAAAGAGAGAGAAGTGGGAAAGAAGAAAAAGAGGGAAAGAGGTCATGTGCTTTTTCTTCAAATTAATTCTAAAGAAAAGTAAAATAAAACCCACTGAGAGGCAAAAGGCATATTTGGTGCCCTTTGGAGAGCACAACTGCCCCTTTCCTGCTCAGCAGCTTCCTCATTAAGCAGGTCCCTCCTTCCCTTCCTGGGTCTGTCTCCACCAACAGTCTCTTGCTTGTGCCTGAAGCAGTGGCTATCTGGGGCCCACACATCTACTTCTTATTTCCTGTCCCGCTTTTATTCTACAGTCAGACAAAATGTAAAAAATGACAGTTGTTTGGCAAATGAGAGGCTCTACAAAGCCAAACAGGTCCTGAGGCATAAATGAAAACCCTGCCATCCATCCATCCAGTGAGCTCTCACCGCAGCACAGGTGGGGAGGCTTCTGCAGGGATAATTGCTGTTTGCTCGTGGGCAAGTCTAGATTTGAATAGATTTTTTAAAATCGAGCACCTTCTTTTCCAGTGCTGCAGATCCACCATCTCTGCCTCTGTAAGTGACAGTAAGATGTACAGTAAACAAACCCATAGTCATTTCTATAGCAGCAAATGTGTGAGGTCAAAGCAAGCCCTCCTGTGGGGAGCAAGAAGAAAAGGACTTTTCCCACAGGTGTGGGGAGATCTCTGCTCAATTAACGCTTTCCAGAGTCTCAGCTGGAGTCATAACATAAGGAGTCCACAAGCCTCTGTTTCTAGCCAACAGGTACAATTGTAGGATTAAGTGGATTTTCTCTGTTTGATAGTCAGAAAATAGATATGGACTCAGGGCAAGTCTGTATTAACCCTAATACATTTTCTGACAGTGCTGGACACCAGATATGTGCTATAAAGCCACTGGGCCCATGCAACAGAAAAAAATTAAAAACAAAAAATAAAGAAGTTGCACAGAACCCTGGGTAGGTCACACCATGATCCCCTCTCTTGTGATTGTGGGACACTTGGAACCCTGGCCTCCTAACTGGCCTCCATAGTTCGCTGTTTCCTTCTCTGATCTTTTGTGCACATAGCAGCTCAAGTGATCCTGTAAACTCATATCTCTGATCAAGTCACTGTCCTGTAACTTCAGCTGAAGACCAGGCGCATAAGCCAGACCACAAGCATTGTTCCCAGTATGTAACATCCCAGAAGCCAACCAAAGTGCAAAGAGCCAGCACAGCCCTTGTGAACACACAATGCTGATATATATCTATATTTTTATTTTTTAAATTTTGTACATGTTACCATCCATCTACATATTAAATATCAGTAAAATGAATTTCATTCTCATAAAATTAATGTAAATATTGTTTCCTGTATTTTCTTTCTCAAGAGTTTGGCACACGTACACTGAACTGTGTGTACCCAAACTTGGCACCCAAAGATACGGATGTGAACAGTGACCTCTTGTAAAGGTGTAACACAACTGAACATGTATTGTTCGTTTCCATGTTGATGTCACAGCCCACTTTGCACCACATACTGGGACCTGGAAATCTCATATATACCAAATTTTAGCAAAAGAAACTATACTATAAATACAATGAAGGAAATTGGCTACTTATAGGGATCTCCCATAGGTATCACTTCTGTAAAATAAATACTTTATAATTAAACTAGTTCAATATAAATTTGTCCCATACAATGAATCTTTTTACTCTATTGCTAGTGAAAGGAAATCAGTAACTAAGAGACTCTGAAAATCATATTGTTTCTTGATCAGTCACAATCTAATTTCTTCACTATCACTGTAGAACCAGAAAGGACCTTTCCATTGTGATAAAAATCACTGGCGCGTTATTCTTAAAAACAGTTGGAGGCACAGGCAGGTCTGGCAGACAAAGACAGTGTTGTGGAAGTCCAAAAGATGGATACAGCAACATGACATGCAAACAAATATCACTATTCTGCACTCACACTTCTGCCTTTTTGTTTACGCTGATTCTTTCACCAGGAAAGCTGCTTTCAGACTCGTCTCCTCTCTCCCAGACAACTGCCAGAAAGGACATGCCCACACACAAGCGAGCGTGTGCATTGGTGTGCACCTGTACAGATACACGTTCCAGCTCAAGTTGCCTAGATCTTCCTTGGCTTCGAGTCTCATCTCAGATAGCACCTTGACTGTCCCCACCTGGGCAAGTAAGCGACTCGACTTGCCTGAAATCTCAAATGCTTTTTTCTGAACTTAAGTAGAATACAATAGTAATCTTAAAGTGCTGCCCTGGTTTACATCTTCTACTAAAGGCTAACCATGTTGAGATCCTAGACTTCTTCTTACATGTTACCCGCATCATTGAGTATTGTATGTGAATGGTTGCTGTAGATCTTTGTTTGGCAAATAAATAGATAGAGGCTGTATTTGCAAATGACTTCTGTTGCTGGTGTCAGCCCAGGTGGTTTATGTTGTTTGTAAAACTTTATGAATGTGCCTATCGGGTCATCAAATTACTGATTAAAATTAACAAAAAATTCTTCCATGTCACTCAGAAGCCACGGTTTGCAGATAATTTTGAATAATCATCATAACACTTTCTGGCTACAGTGAATGAAATTAGTGAGTGCTCTCACTTAGCAGTGCATCTGAGAGCCCAGGTCAGAGAGGACGGTCGCAGCCCAGATATACACAGGAGGGTCTCTGTGGGCCACGCCCATCCTCTGCCCTGGATCCATTTGAAGCCTCTCTTCAGATGCAGATCAGAACTGTCCGTTCAAAGAGCACAGGTACCTTTTTTTTTAGGTTTTTTTTTTAAATTTGAATCTTTATTGGTTCATATACACACATCATGATCACACACAATATTGAGAATTTGTACAGCATATGACACAATTTAATTCTCACTTTTTCCCACTCCCCCACCCACAGTATAACCCCTTGTTCCCATATACATAAGCTTTGTTTCCCTTTTTTTGTATTACCATATTTTTTCTTCCCCTCTGTTACTTACACCTACACTCCATTTCCCTTTGAATATTTTCTATCTCACAATATCTACCATATACTCTAGAGCTCATTTACATCTTCAGTTTCTTATACCAGAGAAAAGATAACATATGTACAGAAGTTAAGTGCTGGGCTAAGCCATTTGCCATAAATAAGGCACATATCTGTGCAGGAAGAAGAATCTATGTGTAAAACTCAACTTTAATGAATTCAATCTAAAGAACAGCTCACATCCATCCCGTGGCTAAAGTTCTCACTCTCAAAACCATGATAAGCATTGAACTCAGTCTCAGCTCCACACCCAACCCCACATGGAAACAGAAAGGACAATGTGCCTCAAAAAATGAAAGAGATGGTTGATGAAGAGAGGATGAGAGACAGGTTCTAGTTATTGAAAATAGGTCTTTCTTGGTCATTACTTAGCTGTTTCTTAATAGCATTGACAATTCCAAGGTTTTCTTTAAAGGAAATTGTGAAAATGTGCTGAAATCACCCGATCAGAATCAACTTTCAGATGTTATATTTTATTTAATTTTCAAATGATTGTGATAAGAACAAATCGGAGGTATACTGAAATAAAGAGACTTGAATGTTTTTAAAGTTTTGGGTTTGAGGTGTAGCACAGCATACTCAAGTTACTTTAGCTCTCCACCTAAGAAATTTGAAAATTTAACTTATTTTTTCTGTGAATTATAAATTACCTGAATAAAGTTTACCACCTACTTTTGATTTTTCTTTTTATTATCAAAAATCTAAAAGTCTACAAAAGCAGAAGAGAGTAGTTTACTGAAACAAGAAGTGCTGCTGCAACCTTCAAAATTCATCAAGTTGTGGCCAATTTTATTTGATCTCTTCCTAGTGCCCTAATTTATTTTGAAATAAATCCCAAATATCATATCAATTCATCAGTAGGTATTCCAATATATATATATATATATATATATATATAAAAGATAAGGATACTTAAAATACCTTAAACATTAACCTGAAAAGAATTAACAGTGATAATTTAATGTCCCCGTGCATCTAGTCAATGTCCCTGTTTTTACATTTCCTTCACAAACTTAAACATTTTAAAACTGTGTGCTCAAATTAGAGCCACACGGTTAGATTGGTTGTTAGTCTCTTTTAGATTCCTCCTTATTTCTTATGTCTTTGAAAATTTTGAAGAAACTGTCATTCGTCCTGCAGAATTTCCCATATTCGGCACTTTGCTGATTGTATCTCCACAGAACTGGCCTGTTTCTTGGCCCCCAGCATTTCCTATCGTTGGCGATTGTATCTGGAGTCTCAACCCAAGTTTTTGGTAAGACCTCTTCGTGGACAGATTATATTCTTCCACTAGTTAATCTGTTTGTCTTGTTCGTTCACATTGATGACCACTGTGCAGCTCCATTAACCCCACAGCATTTCCCAAATGGTCCTCTCTGCTCCAGCCTGTGTCTGCAGAGAGCGGGCACCAGAAGCCAAGGTTTCCCTTTGCCCCACTGCATGCCTCCTTTCATCCCTCTGCCCCAACTCCTGTGTTTCCTGAGGCAGTGTTTATGCAAAACTTAAGGATGAGTGGTTTTTCTTTCCTTTATTTACCAGTTTCAAACTAAGTCATTCTCTGACATTCTCTAAAACTGACCAAGGGTTTTTCTACAGCCACCCGGAACACAGGATTCACGGGTATTTGATGCTTTTCAATACATTCTGGTTATTATCTTCACTGATGTTGAAATAGTTCCCCTGTGGGAGATCTGCAAGTTGGCTCCTGAGCCTTCCTGATATGTCCCTTCTCATCCTAGATGGCTTCCTGACTTTGAATTTTCTCAAGCTGTCCCAGGATAACCTTCTTCTTCTTCTTCTTTTTTTTTTTTTTTTTTGCTTTTTGGAGACAGGGTCTCGCTTTGTAGTTCAGGCTGGCCCTGAGCTCACTATGGTGCCCAGGCAAGCCGCCGCAAACTCAGCAATCCTCCTGTCTCTGCCTCCCAAGTGCTGGGATGACAGGCGTGAGCCACCACGTCCGGCATCCGGCATTGTGGTATGCGGTGTTGATTGTTGGTGGGCGTGTCTCCACTCCCAGCATTATATGTGGTTACCGAGGATCGAACTCAGGTCCTTGCGCTTGCGAGGCAGGCGCCGGAACCACTGAGCTAACCCTCCAGCCCAGGATAACCTTCTTTATCCACTCCAAAGGAGAGACCAACCGTCATGCCAAGGAGATCTCAGTGAAAGGGACCCACTCTCATTGTTTCCAGTCTACCATTTGCTCCCAGCCTTTTGAGTGGACTGCTTCAAAACACATCTATCTATTCATCTGCTTAGTTCATGCCCATATTCCTAATTTAAAATCAAGGCTCCTCAATTCTGCTTAAATTTTTGAACTTATGTCTGTATTTACCCCATATCTCAATGACCCCATGTAACTATCCAATAACTATATCCTACATTGTAATGATATAAAGTATTATAAACAATAGCTCCAATGATATGATTACTAAACAGTTTAAGATTGTTTTTTACAGTTGTTTGTTTTTTCTTTGTGCATAAACTCACTGGGGACAAGCAGTCCAATTACCTTTTTTTTTTTTTTTTTTTTGAGGCAGGGTCTCATTTTGTAGTTCAGGCTGGCCCTAAGCTCACTATGTAACCCAGGCAAGCCTTGAACTCAGCAATCCTCCTGTCTCTGCCTCCCGAGTGCTGGGATTACAGGCGTGAGCCACCATGCCTGGCACTGTGGTATGTGGTATTGATGGCTGGTGGGCGTGAGTCACCACGTCCAGCATTGTATGTGGTTACCTGGATCGAACTCAGGACCTTGCAGTTGCAAGGCAGGCGCTGGAACCACTAAGTTAAATCTTGGGCCCCAAATTACCATATTTAAGTCAATTGAAGCAGTTCTCTTTTTACTTGTGACACTAGCTCAATCCACAGTAAGGTGCATTTGTTTCATTTTATTTTAACTTTTAGAGATGACTTTTTAAAAAATTAATTTTACTGGTACATTTTATATATACATTATGATCATAACCAACACTGAGAATTTGTACCTGTACATAACACATCTTAATTCTCATTTCTCCCATTTTCCTGCCCTCCTTACAACCCCATGCATCCTATAGAGATTGCTTTTTAAATTTAAATATATAATTACATGAACCATTTGTGCAGTGCCAAAGTGAAACCTACAAAGTGAAATATATTTAACAAGGCTGGTTTTTGTCTCTGTCCTTTCCATGCTCATCTTTCCCTCCCTCCAAAACAATCATGCTTTAAATGTATCATTTATTCTTTTATTATTTTCTTGATACCAGTACAAGAAGTTTTATAGGGTTTTTTCCTCTGTGATTACATAACATACAGAGGAAGTCACTCCACGGTTATACACAAGGATCATCATCACTCCTTATAACTACACAGTATTCATGCTGGATTTCTGCTGGTATAAATAGTGCTTCAGTGAGTAGCCTTGCACATTAGTCTTTTTCATATGTTTTCAGAGGATCTTGGGGACCCCTAGAAGTGCTGGACTAGAGGGTAAATGCCAACGCCCCCTGAAGGACTGCACCACTTCACATTCTCACCTGCACTGCATGAGACAGAGGCAATAAAGCCTCATGTCAACCTTCTTGATTTCAGCAGTAAATAAGAAAAAGGATAATTTGTTGCCATTTTGACTTTACATTTATCACATTCTAAAGCTGAACATTTTTTCATTCTGTTAGGAGAGATTTGGGTTTATTTTTCCATTAATCATCTGCTTATATTACTAATCTATTTTTTCTACAGAATTACAAGGGGCTTTTTTCATGTTTTGGACCTGTTATTTATCTCTTTATCTATCTATCTATCTATCTATCTATCTATCTATCTATCTATCTATCTATCTATCTATCTATCTGTTTATTTATTTTTGAGGCAGGGTTTCACTTTGTAGTTCAGGCTGACCCTGAGCTATGTAGTCCAGGTAAACTTTGAACTCAGCAGTCCTCCTGCCTCTGCCTCCCAAGTGCTGGGATTATAGGCATGAGCCACCACACCTGGCATTGTGGTATGTGGTACTGATTGCTGGTGGGCATGAGTCACCATGCCTGGTATTGTTACCAAGGATCAAACCAGGGACCTTGCACTTGCTAAGCAGGGGCCAGAACCACTGAGCTAAATCTCCAGCCCTGGAGTTGTTATTTATTTTTTATTGGTATATTTTATTGGTACACTATATATACACATTGCAATTATACTCCACATTGAGAATTTGTACCAGTATATGACACAATTTAATTGTCGAATATGAAGGATCTGCTCACCCTTTTGTCTCTGATGAAGTAACAACCATTTATGCCACTTGGTCATTTTTCTTAAAGTTTTCTTCACAGAAGTTGTTCTAATTTTTGTTTTTCTACCGTTATTTTTTTTCTATCCAAAGTTTTCTTCACTTTGGCATGACCATGTTTATCAATATTTTCTTTATTGTGTCTAGACTTGGGTCATAGTTTAGAAAATTTGTCAATATTTTCATATTTTTATAAATTTTATTTTTAAGTATTAAATGTAAATATCTTATGTACCCTAGAATATGGTGTGAGAAATGAGTGCAATTTTGTTTTGATTTTCCAGTAGTTACCCACTTGTCCCTGTGCCACTTGTAGAAGGCCCAGTCTGCCTTTCTTATACATGAGGCTTCTATAATCATATAGAGCTTTCTGGATTTACTGCTCTGCCCCACCAGTCAGCCTGTTCCCCAGCTTTTGCCAGTACTGACCTGTTTGACAGCAAAGGTTTTCTATTGTTTTGATGCCCCATGGAACTTACTGCCGCCATTGCAGGGATTTCTTGGTCTCTTATTTGTCCTTCCAATTGAACTTTCCTAGTTTGCAGCTGAAATATTTTATAGCAGCCAATATTCTAAATAATTGACAGCTGTCTGCCTTGATTGACAACATAACTTGGCTGTTTTGCCACGGAGCGTGGTACAGCGCAGGCTCAGTAAATGTTTAGTGAAGTGAAACCGCTTGAGGTGTTCAGCTGGAGGCGATCAACAACCTTGGCACGCCACAACAGTTACTCCAAATTAAGGAACTCCACTATGATTTTAATCCTAATTATTTCAGCATAACTGAAAACCAGACTCAGTTAAAGTACTAAAAAAATGTTTCAAGAGAAAAGGAGAAATACTCTTCACATTAGGATGCCTCCAAAGAAGGAAATGGACTGGATTCCAGGAGGATGAGGGGGGCATCTTTTTCCCTGGGTGCCTTTTGCCAAGTTTTAAATTAACTGTTTAGGCAACTGTTCAGGAAATTTCCTCGCACTCCTTACTCAAAGCTACTGCACTCCAGCCTATTCCAATGGGAGATTTGTTTCTCAGGTAATCCGTGTATATAACAAGCGGGATCTGACTTCTAGAGGACAGAGCCTCAGGCTTCTTTCTTGGGCACGCTCTGGGTGACAAGATCTGTACTTCTGTATCTTGGCTTTAGCCCTGTTTCCTATTTTTAAAGAATATACTATACTAGGAAAGCAGGAGGAAGGAACAGTCCCCTCCTTAATAAATGAACCAAGTGTTAAATAGAAAAAAGAAATTACAGCACAAAAGAGTATATTTTCTAGATTGTTACTGTTCTACCCCACAGGGCCCTGCTAATCCCTGACCTTGGTTAAGTAAAACCTGACCTGGTTCTACTAGGTTAATCTGGCGCGTTAGGTTGGAACAGCAAGTCAAAGGAAACCAAGAATATCTGTGCTCAGAAGACCTTATGCAACGAGACTATCTAAAGCCACACCTGGTAGACATGTGCCCTGCCATACATGGACTCTCCGGTCTTCTCCTTACCAGTCTCCTGACAAAAGGACTCAGTGGACAGTACATGGGTCAATATCCCATGGATGATTTGTAAATGTCCAGGATTTATTTCATCAGTGTCTGTCTTGACGCAGAAAAATACTTTTAGCACAGGACTGGATACAAGTCCTGATTCAGTGGACTAACTACATCCACTTGGGCCTGTCTGAGACTCAGCCTTTTTTCTCCAGTGTATAATTGGTAGTAGTTTCTACTGAGATATGACACTCACCCAAGCGTATGTACAAAAAGCCCAACAAGAACTGGCAGTTATATACTACACTATTCCTTCCATGTACTGAAAGGGACCCAGAGACTTTCCTTGCTCACAGATAGGTGGGGCCCTGGTTGTGCACTAATAGCTACACCTCGGCGCCATGCCAGCTGACATTGCTGTGCAGACAGGGCCCTGTGGAGTCACCGCCAGGAGAGGCTGCAGCTGCGGACGGCTGAGCTGGTGCTCCCACCCCCGGGCCTGGCAGCCCCATGCTGTGGTACACTGAGTATCTGCAGGGCAAAAACCACTTTTTGGCTACTCATAATTGAGCCGTACAGAAACTATTACTCTCTGCAGAAACTTGACTTATCCTGGAGGCAGGTTTTTCTCATTTTGAGGAGGAGGGGCAAATTACATGAAACTCCACTGGAAAACTTGGGTTGGAGCAAAGCGTAAAAATGTTCCTTGTAGGGTGCAGATGTCTCAGTTGTCATTCTTTCACAAAATCAGGGCTCTCTTTGTAAAAACAAACACGACTGAGGCATGTTCACTCTTTCTTTAGAATGTATCCATTGTGCTAAATTAAGTTTTTTTCAAAAACCCCTCACCAACGGTTCCTAGGTTGTACACAGTTACTGCTGACTCTACAGCAGAAGAATTAAGGGCTAACTTTGTTCTGCTGAGTCCGTGAGTCTCTGGTTATCCAAAGAGCACAGGGATTCATTTTGGAATATCCCAGAGATTACACGGAGGCTTTATTTCTGAGATAAATAAAAGAATTAGGGTGAGTCCTAGTCATATGTCTTAACAGCCTAGAAAAAATCTGAGGGCTTTTGGGTGGCATAATGACTAAAATTGGTAAAATGCCTCCCGAGGGAGAACTTTCTGAAATAAGACCTTTTCGTTCTTGCACCTCTGCCCAGTCTCCAACCTGCGCTAGAAAATCCTTGTCTGAGAATCCATGAATTAGAACGGCAGCAACACTGTCAAAATACCATCATGAAGTGTCCCAGGACCAGACTTTCTTCTATCTTACTGCACTTGACGTATTTCCTCATTCTACCCTGTGGTACACTGAGTATCTGCAGGGCAAAAAACACTTTTTGGTTACTCATAATTGAGCTGTGCAGACATTATTATTACTCTTTGCAGAAACTTGACTTGGAGAAGTCAAAGAGAAAAAGAATTTAACATTTAGTACGCAGAAATCCCCAAATATGAAAGCTTCACTCAAGCAGTGTAGGTCAGGAAGTGCTTAAGTGCTTCTCATTCCTGTGCCTACTTCTGGACACAAGGCTCACAGGGAGCCCGGCTCTGTCCAAAGGAGCCTTGGTCTGTGGCCTGATTCTAGATCTCAGGACCCTCCTCTCAAAGCAGTAAGGAGACTCAATGAGTTAGAGAGTGCGTGATCCAACCAGCTGGGGCCTGGTGCTTTTGAAGGCTACCATCTTAAACCTGTTCCTTCGCTTCCATTCTTCTCCTCTATCAGTTCCCTTTCCTCTTCCTGTTTCTAAAAGCTGTAACCACAACCTAGATTGGCCTGAGCCTTCAACCTACCAACTTTCAAAAGCCAACTAGCTCTAACTTTCTTGAATTGCACAAGCTTCTTGTCGTCATTATGGTTGTTATTGTTGTTCTTCCCTCCTATGGTTTAGGAGCGATGTGTTCACATCCTAATGTATAAAAACAATGCACCAGCCAGGCATGGTGGCTCATGCCTGTAATCCCAGCACTCGGGAGGCAGAGACAGGAGGATTGCTGAGTTCGAGGCTTGCCTGGACTACATAGTGAGCTCAGAGCCAGCCTGAACTACAAAGCGAGACCCTGTCTCAAAAAAAAAAAAAAAATAATGCACCAGGTGATATTTTCACCACTTTTTGCTGCCTTATGTTGACCCTCTGGTGCAGATGGCCAGAAAAATACTTACATAAATGAATATAAAAAGTAACCATGGACATTATAATATTTTATTATAAAGTGCTGCAATATAAGGTCCTATCCCCAAAACGTTAGGACCCACTCTGTATTGATTCAAGCATATGAGGACAATCAGCAAAAATACACATCCAGATAAACATGGCTCACAGAAGCACACAAAACAGAAAAGACGACGGGCTGGAATAGGGGCTCAGGAGGGTGGAAGAATACCAGAAGCAGCAAGTTTTAGAAAGTCTAGTTCATGTTTCATGTGCAAACCAATGGGAAGAAATAGTTGCCTGCAGCAACACAAAGGGAAATAAATAAATAAATAAATAAATATATATGTATACATACATGTGCATATATACTACACATATATATATGTATATACGTACATGTGCATATATATTAGAAGTATATTTTAGAATATGGCCTTAAAAGTATTACAACTTCAAGGATTCTGACAAAATCCAGTGTGTAACAGTAGGAACAACTCTAAAAACCAAGGAGAACTCTAAGGCCAATAAAAAATGTGGAAACTCAGGTAACTAATAGGTCTCCTGGTGGCTGCCCACCTGTGTAGAAGGGGAGCACGCTGGAATATTTACTTTCCTTTTTCCTCTTTGAGGCCCATTTTTATGTCCCTGCAGCCCTCAGCACCCTCCCAAGACCTCTGAGACTTGAGATAGCTTAGGTCCTATGATACTCTGCAAACGCTACCTATAACCTCATTTGAAAGTCACAATGCCCTCTGAGGTCAGAATTCGTGTCTCCCATTTTACAGAGAAAGAAACAGACTCAAAGAGCAAGCAAGTTTCCTGATCACCTCCAACAAAGAGCAGGGAGGGTCCTCAGTGACAAACTCTCCCTCTCAACCCACACTGCCTCATGTGATCTAATACTGAGTCTACAAATGTCAGGTTTTTAAGGATTTTTGGAAACCTCTGACACAGGTCAAGCCAAATATCCATACACTTTCTCTATAGTAGCACCCAGAGTCGCAATGCCAAGGAATATATCCCTAAAGATATTTGGGCTATGTCCTCTTCATTCAGGAGTTTAGAGACCCAGGCATAATCAGCCCATCTGTATACAAAGTGAAACCTGACATTAGAATACAAATCAAGTGCTAAACTTTCTTTTCTTCCTATTTCTATTTTTCTTGCCATTCTAGTTTCATGTTTTGAAATACATCCATTTATGTGTCATTAGAGAGCCTGAATTGAAGATTATTAAGCTCATCATGGATATGCTGGTCCTGAGCCTCATCTGTGATGGAGATTTGCAAGTCTGGTTTGTAGTACAAGGTCTTGGAACACCACTGAGCTTCCCAAACTGTCTTTTTTGTGAACAGTTCTGTCTTTAAACCAATGACTATTTTGCTCTATTTAAAAGAGGAAAAATAATCTCGAGTATGGCAAAAAAAAAAAAAAAGGCAGCACATATGATTTGAATTATAGTCAGATAATCACCATTCATGACCAGTCCAAGCTGGAAGGAAAGCTTGAATTTCTCCTTAGAGACGTTTCCCGGCTTAACTTTTAACAACGGCTACAATTGAGTGTGGCCTTTTGCTAAAAACTAAAGAGATTCAACCTATTTAAGGCCTTTACTGAGTTCTCCAGCTGCTATGAAATTAGTTCTTTTGGAAGAAGATCATTTATGAGTTTCATTGGAAGTGGTAAAAATAGCCTTTTCAATTCCTGAACCTCTCTGAAAATGCTCTAAAGAAAGTATTTCAAACTAATTTTCCAAGCAACAGTACTGGGCACTGTTCCTCAATTCCCCTCTGTTTGTGGAACTTATACCCAAATGGAAACCTTAACTCTCAGAAGATTTTCTTGCCCATGGGATCCCAAGAGGGCCGAGAGTTCATCTTGACCCATGGACATTTGGTAGACACTTTAGCACCCAAAAAGTTACTAAGTAAAAGATATGCCATGGCTCCAAATCCCAAGATATATATATATACTTCCTCCAGCCATGAATTCTCTTCAGAAATTCCTTCACCCTTCAGAGATGAAATGGAATGGAAATAGGTCTTCCTCTGATAAATAGTCTCAGCAAAAGTATTAGTGCTCTGGAATGGTACCTGCTTATCTCATAAGGACCATGACTCCCAGCCCTAGGTGAATAGTAGCATCACCAAACAGTAGAATCACAAAAATATTCAGATACCCAGGCTGTACCCAGACCACCCCCATCTAAATCTTGGGGGATTCCACTGTTGTAGAGGATAGGTTCTGACCTCTGGAATCAGAAAGTCTAGTTCACATCTCACTGTTTCTGCTCACTGAGTTTCAGACAAATTAGTTGACTATTTTTAGGATAGGTTTCCTCTTATGAAAAATAATAGCTATAGATCTTCACCTTATAAATAGTGAAGATAGGATACAATATTTGTAAATAGCATATATGACTTACAAACATGTAATAACTCACTGTTCTGAAACATTTAATAATGTTCTTTCACAGAATTTCCTTCCTCTGTTTTCAATCTTTGCCTTTTCCCTGGAAAGCTTAGATAATTAGAGAAAGCAAATCATTAATGATGTACAGAAGATGAAGGAAGATATCTCATGAGTAAGTGTAACCTCAGTTTTCCGTACCTGTAGGTTCCATATCTGTGAATTCAAACAATCAAAATGCAAAACTATTTCAGAAAAATTTACATCTGTACAGAACATGTGCACAGTTTTTCCTGGTCATTAGTCCCTAAACAATACAATGTGACAACTACCTATACTCTTATTAGGTATTTTAAGTGGTCTAAAGATTATTTAAACTTCAAAGTGGTTGTATACAAATACTATGCCAATTTATATAAAGAATCCAAGCATCCACATAATTTGGTATCTTTTGGGGTTTCTGGAACCAGTCCCCTACAGATACTGAGGGTGACTTTCTATTATCTCAAAATAGAAAAGAACCTCCAGAGGGCCAGTGAAGTTAGACAAAAATGGTAAGCGTCAGCAGGATAAAATCTTGACTCCCTTTCTTAGACTCCAGATAAGTAGGTAAGTGAGGAAATCCAAGGAAAGAAATGATAGCACAGAATTTCTAGGGAGATGAGAACTTAGCCTCACACAAAGTTCTATTTCAAAAGGTTAACAAGTCAAGAAATGATTCTACTACATTTTGAAAGCAACAAAGAGAGCAACAGGACCTCAAGTAACTTTGTGGATAGGAATACAGTTAAAAGGGAAAGGGCTGCACTGACTGGTGATTAAGAGCCAGCCTAGGCATGGCAGGAATCAGCAAGTGCCAACATAAAGAGAAGACATCAAGGACTGGATATGCCCACCCACCCCTTTGACACCAACTCAACCTACTCACATCTCCTTAGACAAAACCCAGAGCAAATGAGGTGAACTGGAACTGAGAAAAATATAAAGAACTCTTTGATCTAAGCATCATACCTGCCATTAAGTTGTTTACTTTTTTTCTCAGTAAATTATTAAGGTATAGCAACTACATTGCATAATAGATTCCAGGACAGATTTTCATAACTGCATGTAAGAGCCAGGGAAATAAAATGCAAAAGATGAATTGTTACCAGCATATAATGGCTCACATCTGAGTTGAAGTGAGTCAGAGTAATATCTGAGCATTTTTGAGGGGTCCCTGGTGGAATTAAGACCTTCAACACCACGCTAAGCCTGACTCATAATGAACCAACCCAACAAGATGAAGAATAGCTATCTGGTCAACCAAACAGGTAGTTCTAATTACAGATTACCAACTAGTCCTTCTGATTTTTCCCCCCTCAAATGATGTGTTTGATTAAACCAAGTAGTTCTAACCACAGTCTGAGGCTCCTAGATCGGTCCTACTTCCAGGCTATATAGGACACGACTCAACATACTGCATAAAATAAAGTTACATACTAAAGTTAACAAGCTCTGAAATATAGTCATAATAGTTATGTGATTATATGTTATCCTGGATTAACATGTGGCCCATAGTCCTTTGATATTGCAAAACTCAGCTGTGCCACAAGTCCTAACGAGTTTCATTTAATAGGAAGAGTTATTTGGTAGTGTTACATACTAGTTCATTGTTCAAAACATTTATTGGGATTTAGCCTATGAAGCAGATAACCAAGTGTTCCCCAGCTGCTAAATCTCACTTCATATATTTAAACAATCCACTGTGCTGGTGACTTTTGAAATGTGAAAAGACATCATCTCCAACACGTACTTTTCAGTGTTGCTTCTGAAGCTACATCTGCTTCACATTGCTTGTTCAAAGTGTTCCATTTTTCTCCAGGGTTACTTAATGATCATAATAGAATGGACAAAGTCAAAACCTGCATCCATTTCAAGAATTGTAGGTTTAGTATCACACTTACCTAATTTGAGAAAAGAGAGAGCTCTGACACACTAGAAAACGTGTTAACCAGGCACTGAACCTGTGAGGATTAACAAAGTCAAATTTATAAAGTGCAATCAGGTTCTCACATGAAATGGGGAGATGTGGAGGAATTTTTAAAGGTATATTATTACTCTAAAGTGACCGGGTCATCCACTGAACTTTGTGCAATTTTTCAAGCTGTTCTGAAATGACTAATAATGGCATGGAGTATATAATACATTGAAATGTGTTGAAACTCTGGGTAATATTCCCGGTTTGATATTTAAAACAGTTGGTCAGCTAGAACACATTACAGAGTCATTTCACCACTCTGTGCATTGTGATTTCATAATCTCCCATCTCATTTCATTCTGTACATTTAGAAATCATGTCTTCCTCCCTACATTTCAAACAAATCTTCATCTTGCCAACATATTTTACAAGCAAGAAAATTAAAGCAAACCATCAATAAGAGCATAGTCCTATGGAACAAAGAGAGGAGTGTTGTATTCATACTCGACATCACTACTCTCATAGAACTGGTTCTGTATTTTGGTTAGCTAAATCTGCTTGGCGCCCATGGAGTCTGGCAGCATGGTTACTATCACACACACAAAAAAAATTCTGCTTGTATTTGTGGCTCTTTCTGAGAAAAAAGAGTGGATTGCACAAGCAGATGTATAAGATAGCTATTGTTCTCTTGCAATTACACAGCACATGTGCCCAAAACATAGGCCTCTTTAGGAGCAACCAAATGAGGTAGTGTCAATGTTATCGGAAAGGAAAGGGCCACCTGCCAACAACTCAGCTAATTTAACCAATGTAAATAATGCGCTTCATGACTTGTACTAAAAATAGCCTTGAAGAACTGCAGACTGTGGTCAACCACCCAAATATTATGGAATGCAAGCACAATTTCTGGAACCTGAATTTTAAATATGGCCACTTAAGGAAGGATCCGAGACCCTTCAGGGAATAGTTGGGTTTTTACTTAAGTGAATGACATGCAACAGTTGTTCTGAAGCAGTGGGTGAAATTAGCTAAGAGGCATAATGTTTTTAATTAAAGAACAGTAAGAGGTACAGCAATAACTGAAGACAAATTTGTTTGCCTGAGGAAAAAGTTCGGTAAGCAGGAATTCAGAGAACAAACTACTGTTTTAAAAATATGTAAGTTCCGCCGGGCGTGGTGGCTCACACCTGTAATCCCAGCACTCGGGAGGCAGAGGCAGGAGGATTGCTGAGTTTCAGGCTTGCCTGGGCTACATAGTGAGCTCAGGATCAGCCTGAACTACAAAGTGAGACCCTGTCTCAAAAAAAAAAAAAATAACATTCATCTTGGGGAGCAGGTAAATACATATATTGGATCTTAATCATTTTTACTTCACTTTCCTCTCCCTACACCCTTCTCTTCCCCTTTCCTCAGGTCTCTTCCTATCTCCACAAAGTCTGCCTATTTCTTACTATTTCTCTTTTATTTTGTTATTTTGTTTGTATTTTGAGTCTCATATGAGAAGTCATATGTCATTTAAACTGTATCTGACTTATTTCACATATCACATATCATTTTGGCCTTATGATCCATCCTATTTTAATTTTATATATATATATATATTTTTTTTTTTTTTTTTTTGAGACAGGTTCTCACTTTGTAGTTCAGGCTGGCTCTGAGCTCACTATGTAGCCCAGGCAAGCCTCGAACTTAATAATCCTCCTGTCTCTGCCTCCTGAGTGCTGGGATTACAGGTGTGAGCCACCATGCCTGGCACTGTGGTATATGGTATTGATTGCTGGTGGGCATGAGTCACCACGCCCAGCATTGTATGTGGTTACTGGGATCAAACTCAGGATCCTGCGCTTGCAAGGCAGGTGCCGGAACCACTGAGCTAAATCTGCGGCCCCTTTATTTTATATTTGATTTATGATATTGGTTCTGCCTATCCAGGAACAGAGGATATCTTTTCCAATTTCTAATGTCTTCTTCAATCTTTTTATTTTTTTTCAGAAGACGATAATTTTCATCATACTGATCTTTCACTTCTTTGATTAGGTTAATTCCTAGCTATTTAATTTTTTAACTTTAATTTTTCATGAATGAGATTGTTTTCCTGACTTCTTCCTTGGTGGGGTCATTGTTCATGTATAGGGATGCTATTAATTTTTTGTATCCTGTCATTTTGTTGAATTTAGTTGTTTTAAGAGTTTTATGATGGAGTTCTTGACTCTTCCTTTGGAAAGGATCATATCATCTATACATAAGGATAGTCTGAGTTCTGCCTTTCCTCTTCCTATTCCTCTTATGTCTTCCTCTTGCTATGGCTAAAGTTTCATGTACTGTATCAAACAGGAGCGCTAAAAGAGAAAATCTTTTCTTCTTCCTAATTTTACAAACAATGCACTTCTTTCAGTTTTTCCCCATTTACTATGGTGTGGACTGTGAGTTTGTTACAAGCAACTTTTGTCGAAGGCTTTTCCTGCATTCTATTAGGATGACCAATTGTTTTTTATCCTTTTTTCTATTTATGCGATATATTACATCTATGGGTTTGCATATGCTGAAGCGTCCTTGCATCCCTGGGATGAAACCAACTTGGTCATGATGTGTAATCTTTTCAATGATCCGTGCATTTTGTTTGCAAGTATTTTGCTGAGAATTCTTACATCTGTGTTCATACCAGAAATTTTTATTTATTTATTTATTTAGTTAGTTAGTTAGTTAGTTAGTTTCTCATTCTTTTTGAGCCTTTTTGGTCTTTGTATCAGGGTGATTCTAGATTCAAGGAATGAGTTTGGCAATGACCCTTTCCTTTCAATTTCATAGGAGAGTTTGAGGAATACTGATGTTGGTTCTTCCTTGATGTTCTGATAAAATTCAGTAGTGAATCCACTAGGTCTTGGGCTTTTCTTAATAGAATTTTTCTGACTACCTCTTATTTCATTGGCTTTTATTGACCTGCTCAGGATTTTTATATCTTCTTGGTTCAATTTTGGTTATTCACATGTGTTTACTTATTCTAGATTCTCCAGTGACAAGTAAGATGGGAGGCATAGCATAAAGGAAGGAGAAAGCAAGAAGAAAAGGAACAACATAGCTCAGAAGGAAAGAAGAATAAAAAAAAACAGCAAGTAGAAGAAAAATTGACAGAACTCTGGTGACATATATTTGTACCTGGAATGGAAGAAAAAATACAAATGTAGAGTGCTCTCAGTCCTATATATATACTTCAGTCTGAATTCAACCAATGTGCTCTTTCCACTTAGCTCAAAAATGTAGACATCTTAAAGCTGTTGTGAGGGCCTGAGCTCCAGTCCCCCGTGGTTGTGGCTAGCAGGTGTTTATACTGGTTACCTTCCAACAACTTATTCTCTTGCTTACCAGTGAGTGAAAAGATCTGAGGGAATCCAGACAGCCTGCTTAGCCTGTTTCTCATCTCCTCTGCACGCAAAACTTTATTAACTTTAGCTGCTCTCCTCTGGGCATGTCCAATTGGAGGGTTTTGTCTCTATTTTATGATTGAGTACATTCAGATGTATGGGCTGGGTGTTCAGCTGCTGATGTCTGCTCCTTCTATGTCACTCCAAGTGAAAGCATCGTGCAACACCTACTGGCCCCACCACACTTCTCCAGCTTTGTACTCATACCAAACTCTGTCCACACCTCTCATAAACCCTCTGTGCTACCCACAAATTAAACAGCATCTATGGTTTAGCATAGGAGAGCCCTTCTGCCTAGAAATCAGGACTGTCTGGGAGCATATGGAAAGCACTGAGCCTACCTTTTTCTTGCCCCTTTATATGTCATTCAGGCTACAAGTCTGTTGGTTGGTGCCACCCAAGATGGGCCTTCCATTATCCACACTTAGAACCCTGCTAAATCAATTTAGTTAATACACACTTTGAATCCCAGTTTCACACACCACCTCTGAAAAGCCCCACCAATGGGCACATGAGGCTTTGAGGGGACATCTAGACACAAGCCATGATACCAAATACATGAGGCTCCTGGTGAATATTTCCCAAACATCCCATGAGCACTGCTAGCTCTAATCTGCCATAATCTTCTTTCTCATCTTTCTTTTCTTGAATGTTGGTGAAGTACAGTCTGTATGACCACATAGGGCAAATACACCGCCCACGTTCTTGCCAATTAAATTATGTGGGTTACATGTTTCATCTTCTCATAGCCTAACCTATGGCATATTCCATAAGCCATGTAGCCTGGCTAGGAGGTCTGGGTATTGCAGAGAACATAATAACATGTGGGAAGACATTCAGCTGCTCATTCTAAAAGTTAGCATATGTACATTTAAAAAAAGCCCAGATGTAGTGTGCAGGGCTCAAGGTCACACCCCGACGGGACAATTCCCAAGCGGAAGGGACATGAGGTGGAAGACCTGCGGCCCAGGGCAGACTCCCACGCTCTCTGCCCCTTTGCGGATGCCGCGTCACAAAAGTGAAAAAATGTGAAGTCCGAGGAGGATGAGTGATTTACCAAGGTCAGGAGATGAAGACTTGGCTGGCATCCTCAATAGAGGGGCACCCCTGTAATCCCGGGGCCCAGGGAGGCTAAGGCAGGAGAGTCAGGAATTTGACCTCACCCTGAACAATTTAGTGACTTAGCATGACCCTATCTCAAAATAAAATAAAGTAAAAACAAAGTAAAAAAAAAAAAAAGCCCAGATGATATAAAAGTTTTATAAGAAGGAAGATAGTACTATACAAAGAATTGATGCCAGGGATTTAGCTCAAGTGGTACTGTACTGCACCTACCGTGGAAGCACAAGGGCCTGAGTTCGATCCCTGGTACCACCAAAAAAAAAAAAAAAGAATTGACTATTAAATATTCTTTTTAAAATTAATGAAATTTACTGGTACATTTTAGGTATACATAATGATTACATTCACCGTTTGAAATTTGTACCTGTACATGAAATATCTTAGTTTTTTCCCCATTCCCTTTTCCTCCCTTCTACCCCTCTTACTCTATTTACAAAGCTGTTTCTGTTTTTTCATTTCTCCTATTTTTTCTTTTTCCTTTCTTTTCTCTCACTCCTTCTTTCCCTTCCCCTTTGAATCTTTTCCTATTTTATATCATCTACTTGACATTTTGATCCTCATTTACACTTTCAGTTTCTCACAGCAGAGATACAATATAGTACTCTAAATCTTGGAAACAACCGAAATGCCCATCAGCTGATGACTGGATAAAGAAAATGTGGTCTTTTTCTTTCTTTTTTTTCTTTTTTTTAGTAAAATGCAGTATTACTTTAAAGAGCAATAAACTAGAGACAATTTTAGCTAAATAGATATCTATTGAAGCCATACTCTTAAGTGAAATAAATACTGAACATTCTTAAAGCAGAATCCCTTATTCAAGTTAAGTCTTGTATGAGCCCAGTATTCAACTTGTATGAGCCCAGTATCCAACATATCTCAAAGTGGATTCTCAGGGCAATTATGCCTGTAATTCCAGCAAGAGTCTGTGCCGGAAGGATACAAATTCGACCCAATTCTGAGAAACTTAGTATCTTAGGGAGACCCTGTCTCAAAATAAAAAATAATTGGGATATAGTTCAGTACAAAAGTCTTGAGTTCAATTCCTAGTACAAAAAGAAGAAAAGTGCAATTGTCCCAATAAAACTTGGGCAGGGATGGCATCAATCTTCTAATTATTGTCCCACACCACTTTATTTTATCAAATATTTGTTTCCCTGATAAATAGTATAGCTTCTAACTTGTTTTATAGTTGACCAGTGATATCTAATTAACCTTGATATTAATGTTGTAAAGTATTCTATCTCATAGAGAGTACTGTAGCATTTAACTGCTTGTAGAGCACTTTTTAATTCCCCTTAGAGAATCATTAGAAAAAATTGTCATGTTATTTTATTTATATAATAAAAACTTCACAATCAGTCATCTCTAGGCAGAGGGGAAAAAGTCAATTAAAACCTAAGATGGAACCACTCCCTGTAGAATTCTGCATTCTGACTCTGCATATGAATTGAACCATTCTCCAAAAATAAAAATTTTACAACAGAATCAAGCTTTTCATTTGCTCCTAGCTGAATTTGTAAATGTCTAGTGCCAAATGTTTTGCTGGAGTCAATTAAGGCAAGTTACTCTCATTTCCATAGAGAAATTGTAATAATATTACACTCTTTTCAAAAATAACATGTAGGAATTTCAGTTAGGGAAGCAATCAAAGTGCTAACCAACTGGTTGCTAGAAGAAGACATCTCTGTGGTAACAAGGGGTGCTTTCCCATCAAGAGGTACAATGGAAATGACAGAACTAAAGACCTCACTAGTGAGCCTACTCTCCAGACTCTCCTATGGTTACCTAAGAGATGACTATAGACTATAGATAGCTGACTACAGACTTGCTTGCCTCTCTAGAAGCTCAGAAGAGACACTGGTGACTTAGTTCTTGGAAAGCTTTCTGTAGAACATTGGAAGTGATGTCCTGTTATTCTTCCTCATACTGCAGTACCATAAATACTGTTGAAAATTTGAAAAGAGAGATTTGCTGAATCACTCTAGGCCCAACCCAGGACAATAAAAAGAGGAGGTAAGGAGTCAACATGACTCTGCTTTGTTGCAGCACAGTCCCTGGTTTCTTCTAATGTCCACCTCTCAGGAGGCTGTGCACAGCAAATGCCCTTCCTGTTGCAGATAATGAGGGAGATTTAGTTGATATTTCAGCAAGGTTTCACTTTGGGCTGCTTCAAAATGGCAAGAAGAGAAGAAATATGAAGTACAGCAAATAACAACCATGAAATTCCATGCAGATCAGTGCACCTCGGGAATTTGTTTTCTCTTCCGCAACAAGATTTCTTTTGCAGATTAGAGGGACTGGTGCTCTTATTTCAAGGTACTGAGAGAAGAGATAAAATGAAGCACAGGGTAATTCATGATAAGGTTCCTGGTGATGACCAAACTCCATGGGTCTTCATTGGAGGCACGGATTGGTGGCTGAATTTGTAAATGTCCAGTTGCTTGCCTCTGGGGACCTGCTGTCCTTCAATTTGTTCTTGGCCAATAACCCTGAGAGCTTCACACTCATCACATCTCAGTTTGAGCAAAGTGAGTTAGACTTTCTAGAATGTTTGTTCTACCTGGAGAAAGATGTGATGTACCTTGTGCTCAGCACTGTGTTTCTGACAGTACAGTGAGGATTGACGATGCTGCTCCGCAGAGATGAGAAGCCTGCCCATTGAAAGCAATCTACTTGACCAAACCACTGGGCTTGGGCACAGTCCCCATCTTTGCAGCCAACAGAGGCATCCTCATACCTCGCAGCCTAGGTCTCAGGCTCAGGCTCTCGCAGGAAACCTCAGGAAGGCAGGAGGCACCAGGCAGCTGTAGAGGCCAGAGTAGGGCCAGCTGTCTGCAGACTCAAGACCAGCTTGGGGACCCGGCTTGGCCCAGGCTGGACTTGGCGGTAGAGCAGAAGTAAGCTACTGTGGGCTTTTGCTGAAATATCCAGAACCAAGACACTTGAGGGATGCTTATGGAAATGATGATGAGCCAGGAGTAATTTTTTTCAAATCCAAAATCCAGGTCCCCAAAAAGGAATAACCCAAGAGAAGCACTGGGGATGCTGGAAGGTTGGGAGGAGAGAGAGCCTGTGCTTGCTACATGGCTGGAGGAACAGGAGGGACATAGTTTGCAGTCCAGATATAAAGCCACACACACTGCAGCAGCCCAATGGTGGGGTTTTCTTTTTTTACAAAATTGGCAATAAAATCGACTTGACTCAAAATGCATTGGATCCACTTTAAGTATTGTCCCCTGGGCTTCTCAGCAGGTCCCCTGGATCAATATGTCAGAATGATCCAACTGTATCCATTTAAATGTATCAACAGTGGCTTCCTGGAGCCAGTTTCCTGGGTCAAAAGTGATTTTCAAGATATTTAGTGCAAGTTGTCATTGAGTATGATTTTTACTGGCCCAAATTACTAGCTACTAGAGTCTATGGAAAAGTATTCTCCTTTAAGAAAATTTTCTTTCTTTCATTTGACCCCAGGGACAAATAACAATTCAAAAGAATCTTTTTTCCTAAATTCTCTCTGCATTGAAAGTGTTTATTGCCAAAGCCAGCTGGACGTGTGTGCCTCACTGGGAAAGGTGCTGGGTGCCTTATCTCAGTACTATCTGGTGGGCAGGTGGCTGAAAAGACTATCTCCCATTTCACTCTGAGAATTTGCCCAGCCTATGTAGCAGGAGATAAAGGCTGCAGGGACAGTGAAACTCACCCTGGTTAGGAGAGTGAAGATAAGGACAGAGCGTCCCAGCAGCTTGCTCGGATTCTTCTGTGAAATACTGAAAGCCAGTCCTTTGGCACCCTAAGTTCAGAATCCCCGTTACCTATTCCCTGTCTGCTATTCTGTTTGCTATTCTCATTAGGTGCTGGATCCTAAGCTGATTTCCACCTGAGATTCCCCCTCACCTCTGTCTCTTCTTTAAGGTCACCCAAGCTCTCCCCACCCTGCAGGCTTTGCTTAATATTCTTAAAATTGAAAGACCCGTCACTAGACTGGGTCTGAGGGTTCCCGAGGCTGAGATGAGGCGGTAGCTCACCTCCTCGCAGCATGTCTGCAGACTCTCATCCCAGAAAATGAATTTTCAGGGCACATCAGTAAGAAGTTCAGCGTTATTAGACAGGGATAAAAGATGCACTCAAGAAAAAGGCGCAGGTGCTTAGGGAAATGAGATGCATTATACTTTGAAAATGGGAACATTTATAATTCCCTCGAAGGGGTGGAAAATCTAGGGAAAATGTGGCCTACACACCCTCCCAGAAGAGTACCACCCCTTTTTACAAGTATGTGTGTTAAAAAAAAAAGAAGAAAAAAGAAAAAGGTAATTTGGGCCGGAGATTTAGCTCAGTGGTTCTGGCGCCTTCCTCACAAGGACAAGGTCCTGAGTTCGATCCCAGTAACCACATACAATGCTGGGTGTGGTGACTCACGCCCACCAGCCCTCAATACCACATACCACAGTGCCGGGCGTGGTGGCTCACGCCTGTAATCCCAGCACTCGGAAGGCAGAGACAGGAAGATTGCTGAGTTCACGGCGGCTTGCCTGGGCTACATAGTGAGCGCAGGGCCAGCCCAAACTACAAAGCGAGACTCTGTCTCAAAAAAAAGGTAATTTGGATATTCTTCGGTTTGCCCAACCAGGTCCTTTATTCTTGGGATCTGGTTCCTGCTCTTTACCTTCTCAGTTAAACCAATGTACGGACTTAGTATTTCTAAGAAATTTTGGGTATAATGGGCCAGGTAGGAAAGGAGTCAAATATAACCAAAGGAATGCAGATATGCATCCTTTGAGTAACTTCAGCGAACTCCAGAACTTGCAGTCCTAAAAGGAAAGTACAATTCTTTAAATTTAGTTTCTCTTTGCTACAAGGTATCATGGATAAGCAGGAGTTATCAGAATGACAAAGCTATTCCTGAACAAGCTGGCAACCTGGAACATTTATAAAATAGGAAAAAGTAAATCATGGCATTATTATTTATACATAATTATATATAAATTAGAACAGCTCACTGGGAGCCAGATTTGCTACCCTGAAAGGAAAGAAAAGAGTAAGATTCATTAACAATTGAAGAAAAGGAAATCACCTAAAAGGGTGATACAATAAGCATTGTGAAAACCAAAGATATAAATAGTAAAAGATGAACAGGGCCCTAGGAGGAATTGAAACAGTGTTTTGCAAAATGATCTTTGTGATGTCGGCCTCGGAATGTCATATGTGAAGGGAAAGACACTGCTACTGCCAGTTTTTCAGAAAAAAATTATTCCTCAAATGTCCCAACATGTGATTCATTCTTGGGTCAGAATAAAATCAGCACATGTTTGTGCTACAACCTATGTTCTGCTCACTCCAAAATAAACTCGCTTCTACACTTTACACTTTTTTCCCAATATATTGCGCCAACTTTGATTCGGTTTTACTCTTTCTAGAAAAAAGTACCCTTGGATATGAGACTCTCTACCAAGATTTCTCAATTTTTTTTTTTTTTTTGAGACAGGGTTTTGCTTTGTAGTTCAGGCTGGCCCTGAGCTCACCATGTAGCCCAGGCAAGCCTCAAACTCAGCAATCCTCCTGCCTTTGCCTCCTGAGTGCTGGGAGTACAGGCTTGAGTCACCACGCCTGGCAAGATTCCTCTGATACTGTACCCATCAAGATAGGACCCCAGACCCCACTGTTCTTGGATTCTGCAGAGGAGGGAATAATTTGCTGTGATTTGGTTATAGAAAACTTCATAGTTATGTCTTTCAATAAGTCATCTTTTTATCACTTTTTAAAAGTATGTGGTTATCACATAATAGTAAAGGTTTTTAAAATCTTTCTAGGTTGGTCCCTTGCTATAAAGAGAAGTTAATTATCCCAGTGGAAAGATTATGAGCACAGAGCCACAGGCTAAGGCTGATAGGAAAAAAGCACCTCAGGAACTTGGGGGCTGACACTAGACAGTCTCCCTGTGAAGTTCAGGGTGCACAAAAGGGTAATTTAGCATCTCTGCTTCTGGAGCAAAGCCTTTGCCTTCGGGACCCATGTAGTGATAAAGCTAACATCAATGGCCCCCAAAATGCACCTAATGTGAAAACATAACAGGCAGGAGAAGACAAATTCTCTAAGTCAGATGCAATAAACTGAGGTTAGATCTGAACAGAGAGCTCTAAACATATGTCTGGGAGAAGAACAGTGAAAGAATCATGGTAATTTTCAGAACTGGAACTTGGCATGATCGCATTGAACTTCTGCTAATCACTGTAAGAGCCTGCAAAGAGTCTACTGCACAAAGTGAATCAGATCCTACCACCAGGGCTACCTCTGGGCACTGCTGCTCCCTGCGTTATCATCAGGAACTCTCTGGTTACTCATGCATCTTTCCCCACATTGAAACAGAAAGAGGAAGGACAATCGACTCTACCAGGCCCAAACAGGGATGGAGCTCTCCTTTCTCAGCCACATGGAGTCAGGCCCCCACCATACCCATAATCTGCCTTCATCTTTGCTGTCTCTTGGCGAGCAGGCTGGCGGCAGTGAGCCAAGGTACTTTCACAAATCCTGTCGAGGCTGACTGTCGTCTATACTGGGACAGCCATGCCTTTTCTTTGGCTCATTCTCCCTTTCTAGTGAAAACTATACCAATTTTCAAGATCTATTCATAAAAGAGGGTGTAAGAGGAAAGGACTGGAAAGAGTGGAGTCATGTGACATGCTTTAATTAAAAAACAAGCCTGCCTTGTCAAGTTTTTGCCTTTTCTTACCAGCTGCCATGGTGTTTATTGTAAGCATGTCTCAATTTGAGTTCAAGCTAAAGATAAATCATTAGGAGAAAAAGAATGCCAGTGCAATACATCTTTTGTGTGGGTACAAAATTCTATTGAATCTCAAGATACATCATGTACAAGTACAAACTTTCAATGTTGAGTGTGATCATAATGTATAGACAGAATGTACCAATAAACTCAATAAAGAAAAAAGTTCTACTGAATCAATTTGTGTACAGTCTCTGCAAGAAAGGAGGAGAGAGGTCGCTGAATTCAACTGATTTCCATAAGGGCTCTGATGTTCAGAGATGAGGTGTCATCTGTCCAAGTTCATTTACCAATCTGGCCTTTATACAACAATATAACACATCTATTCTCTGACTTTCTATTGAATGGGCTGCCAAAAATATGCCTATGAAAATGAAGAGGGGCAAGTCTGTGTTCTTTGATATGTTTGCAGCCCAGACTAGGAGAGACACCTGTCAGGCCAGATGGGGTGATGAGGTCACATTCTCAGAATACTTAGAGCAACTCTGAGCTGAGAGCAAGTAAGTGCTCAGGAAGTATGCTGCTGAAAGCATTTTCTGAGACAGAAAGGTTCAGAGAGGAGCCCAGAAGGCAGCTCACCTTCGACAGGCCACAGCATGAGGCTCTCACCTGCCTGGTTTTGTGGTGTCCTTCACTAGAGTTTGACCTAGAGACAGGAAGTAAATATGTACCTTGTGAGTGAGTACATGGGAAAATGAATGGTGGCAGCTGCATCCACACACAGAGAAAGTTCCCAAGCCTGAGATGAGGTGAAAGGTACAGCGCAGAGCCCCTGAGGTGGCCGAGGGCAGACCTCCATTTGTTCAATTGTCTTCCCAGTGCGACCCCTGCAGGACTCCCAGTGAGTCTCAGATGAACAGTCCTGAGCTTCATTCAAGCTCATCTTTGTGTGGTGTTTGATACTTGTACCAATAAATGACTTTCTAAAGCTCTCTTTGGTCACCTTTGTTGACACCCTTCTCCCCTCCCATTGATACTGCTTTGAAATGTGAATTCAGATTCTTTCTCATGGCAGGCTGGAAGTCCTGCTTTGACCTCTGCAAAGCTCTCACCTGCCCTGTAGGTGCCTTGCAACCTCCCTACAGGAGCCCTTCTGTTTGGCAACATTCCCCGGGCTCTGTCCATCTCCCACCGCCTCCGCTGCTCTGCTCTTTGAGCTTTCTGGTCTCTGGTTTTTAGCTTTCAGTGGCCACAAGAGTTACATCTCTGTTTACTTACAGAGCCCTTCACATTCTGCCATCCTCAGCTTCCAGCCTACCTGCTTAGGCCGGTTCCCTCACGCTTATTATATCCATTTTCCACCTCTTCTGTATTTTCCCTTCTTCTCTGTATTGCTTCGTCCTCTCACAGAGTCACCACACTGCACACAGATTACAGTGCGAACGCTTGCCCAGCACAAACACCAGGGCTGTGCAGTGTAACCTACACAGCCATCTAGAGCAGTTCGGCTTGTCAGTGATTTTTGTCTTTGTACATTCTTCCCTTAAACTGGAGTGCTTTCAGTTCTTCTCTGTACCTTCCCTGAAACCCTCTCCAAACTCCAGGTAAGCAATCTGCTTTTCTTTCCAGACTCCTTCGGCAGTCTCATACAACCTCAATCATCACATATTCTACTCTAACGATCGGCTTACTTGTCTGTCCCACCCCCTAGTCTGGGATCAGAGACACATGCTATTCAATATTTTTTTAGCCCAAGTGCTCCACACAATACCTAACACATAAACAGCATTCATAAAATGCTTGTAGAATAAACGAGCCAGCCGTTTTTCTCAGTGGGGTTTAGAACAATTTACAAGTCTAAGCAAGTACTCTCTCATTTAGAGAACAACCAAGCTCAACAAAATATTTTTGTATACATAGTCTTTAAGGCAGGCTCTATCACTTAAAAACCTTAGAAGATTCTACAGGTTGTTTACATTCTTTTATTTAGTCAGTGAATACTGTGAGTACTGTCCATGTTCCAGATGCTGTCCTGGGCCTGGGACAAAGCAGAGGACAGTGCAAACCCCAGTCTTACAATGTTCCTTCTGAACTGGAGAGAGGAGGAAGAGTTAGACAACAAGAAAACACTAGAAAATCTTCTAGAATGTCAGATGGAAACAAGTACTGAGAAAAAAAGAGTAGAGGTACCAATCTACCAAGATGCAAGTCAGGGGCAAAAGAAGGAGTTGTCCATTTTAGACACAATGTATAGGAAACATATCAGTGACCAGGACATCAGAGGTGCAATGTGGGATGAAATTTGTTGTTTAAAAATCATTTTGAGGTACCAAATCTGTGCCATTGTTGAATATTTTCTCTACTCTCATGAAGTAGCTTTTATTTCACCTGTCTGCTGTTATTGAGATCCCAAAGGGCTCTGAGGTTACAACAGAGGGAGTGTGGAAGACATCTCCAGAAGGGTCCCAAGGCAGCCTGAGCTCTGGTTTCTCATGGGAAGAAAGAGGACGGAACACCAGTACTAACAGGTCTCACTTTTATTTGTGCTCTAAAACATTATTAGAAGGCTAGGGGGAAATTCGTTCAGTGGCACCATGCCTATCTCACAAAAACAAGGTCCCAAGTTCAATCCCCAGTACCCCCTGCCATCAAAATATATTGGAGACAGGAGAGCAGATATGGAATAGGAATTGGAAGGTACCCATGGCCCTTTAGGCAAACTGAGGTTGTTTCCTCATTTTGACACCAGTCCTTCCTTCCATCCCCACACATGCCTTCTAAGAATACAGTATGTTTTAAAGGTAGGATGAACAAGATGCACCGACATGTTTCCTGTCTCATAACAGGTGTACAAAAGTTTGGGGTCCTCTCCTGGCCTCTCTACTTGTTGCCAATGGCTCTCCCATTTCTGTTGTGCTTTACATTTTAAATGGCACTTTCTCTTTTAATCTTTGCAGCGCTCTAGGGAGCCACATTTATTCTAGAGATGAGAAGTCTGAAGCTCAGACAAAGAGAATGAAAAGGACATCAGCCAACCCATGACCAAACAGAAATCCAACTTCAGATCTCTTGACTGTTTTCCATTACTGTCTTTGCAGCTCGAATCACCCTGCCCTACACAAAGCCAAAGACATGAGGTCCCATCACACAGTTTGCATCTGTAAGTTAATAAATATTGTTTTCTAGTCATCTTTGATAATCCTACTCTCACCCTTAAGTTGGAGTAAGCTGACACAATATTTGAGTCTAACCTGAAATCTTAACAGTTTGGACCAAGGGCATTTTCAAGGTTTAAGAATTTGCCTTATACAAAGCTAAACACTAGTGAGGTTTTGTTTTTGTTGTTGTTTTAAAGGAATATTTCCAGAATTCCAACTTTCCTGAATCTGATAAAACTCAATTGAAGCAGTAATTTGAGCAGATAGGCGGCTGGCTTCTTCCCTAAGTGATTCTGGCACAGAGCACTAGGGAGTGATGCAAATGTAGTGAGTGGCTAATAATTAAAGGATTTAATTAAGCATCGTCTGGGAACGTGTCTCGTAGCTCAGTGTGTGCGTTGGCAGCTCAGAGCAATCCGGGTGGTTCCAGGGGGAGAGGCAAGCATTGTTAGAGGAGGAAAAAAAAAAAAAAACCTAGTTATTTGTGGAAGATTTTCTAGTCCAAGGGTAAAAAGAGACACATGTTAACTATTGATTACACACATTTGGAATGGGGGTTTCAATGAAGATGGTGAAGATGGGTTTGTAATTGTTTAACATTCAGTTATTCGTTCTTAACAACTCAGCATCTACCACCTCTGTTGGCAAAGAGAGGACAAGAATGGCCTCTGTTCCACTGTATTTCTAGCCCTTCACACAGTGCGGGTGCTCAGGAGTATACGGGATTGAAGTGGTAAGTGAATAAACACTACAAATCATCTCAGAAAGCAATCAATTAGCACGTAATGTTGAGCCAAAATCAAAAACTTACATGGGGTACAAAATCTGTGCTTTGTGTGGCTGAACTATGTAAAAAAGTATTTGGGGAGAAAACATCAAGGAAAATGACAATAGTAGATATTTCTGGTGGATGAATGAGATCACAGAATTTTTTGTTGTTGAGTTATTTTTAACTTTGTAGTAAATGTATCTGTGTGTTTATCTGTATAAACACACACTTACAGCCATAAAAATAGAGTTGCTGTACTCCAAAGACAAAGCTATTTTCAATGAGATATGACTTGAAGAGAAGGGGGGTCTTTAGGGGTCATCCATTCATTTCTTTCCTTCATCCATTCATTCATTTAGTCAATAAATGTCTGATTATGCACTGATTAAGCACTCTGCCTGGGCTATAGGCGGATTGTTGCCTGGTCTTGCTGTACTTTCTGCCCTTGAATGCTTTTGCTTTCATCCAGTTGCCCCATAACCATCTCAGTCTGGTAGAACTTTCACCATCCTAATTTACAAATGAATAATATTCTCAGGGTCACACATCTGTTAACCGTGATCCAAAGCAAAGCATCTAATGCCAGATCTGGAGCTTTTTAACTACTCTGCCAGCTGAGTCTCTTAAAGGTCCCACCAGGCAGATACCCCTCCAGCAGGACCATTCCAGATCTCTACACTCTGTCTTCTTCTACCTTCCAGTCATAGACTTTGTTCTGCCCTCGGAACCACCCAGAAGAAGGAGCCTCATCATCCACTGGATCACATGTGTCCACACTAAACATTCCTGGGTCCTTCTTCTATTTTTTAGGGTTTCCTGCAAACCAGTGGCCTATCTGTCCTCCCCAGATGAATTCAATTTAGCAATGTTCTTAGAATTGGGGTCCAAAGCCGAGCTCCCACATATGATCTGACTCTGCAGTTGACCACATCCCAGCTGCTCTATACAGTTTGAGCAGCAGAGAAGGGTCATCCCTCCTGAGCCAACAAACTTATTAGCACTCTTTCCCCAGGCCCAGCCTCTGTTTCTGTGTGATGCCTTCATTTCAGACGGGCTTTCTATCCTTGGAGATAAAGAGGCCTCAAATACCTCTACCCTTGCATTCTACATACTCACCCTGCTAAACGGAGACCCCATTCCCCAGTTACCACCCAACTACCAGGTGTGACTCTCATCAGGCTCTGAATTACACTTTCCCCTCTCAGTTGTATACTAAATCCAGAGGGATAGGAAATAATATCAGGTCATTCACTTTCCCCTGAAGCAACTGCAGAGGTGGGTAGAAAAGGAGCCAAACAGAGGTCAACTCACCCAAACCACTTGGCCCAAGAGTATGCAACAGAAGAGGGAGAAAATGGCTCCCACAGTGCATGGAGCTGCTATGGCCCATAGGTGAGTAGACAGCACTTGGACAAAAACACTAACTAAAATAATCAACAAAGGAATGACATTTCCAGATGACCTGCTGTGTGACCAGTGCTACATGCTATACAATAATTTTGTCATTTTCCTAGAAGAAAATGACAGTTCCTAAGAACACACATCAATAAGTAACCACTTAGCACATTAGCCCACAGCTAGGAGCTAAGCAAGAAGCAAGGGAAGTAGAAACTGCTTGGTTTCTTAATGGTTGTGGCATTAAAAAGCAGCAAAACAAAAGTTTTGGGGTAAGGCTGCAACCCCGGAAGCAGGAAAGCAAAATGTGAAATGGAGGCTTCTAGGGCTCCTGTGTATTTCAGGTTTGTCTGTAACAGTTGCACTAAAAAGAATAAAAGCATAAAAAGTGCACATGAAGCAGACCAACATCATAGCAGCGTCTTCACTCATTTTTAGTAAACTACAGTTCCCCAAATTCAGCAGAGGCCATGCTCTATGTACACATGTGAGGTCCACAGTAGCTTCTCAGCCAGGCCCTGTGAGTCACCCATTATGCTCCTCAAGACTGAAGCCAGCTGGGTGAAGTTGTTTCAGAAACATGTTAGACTCTAGCAGTTTTCTAGCAGCTTTTTGAGTGTGAGGTCTTCAGTGTCTGCTTCCCCAGCCTTGTGGCTGCAGCTTCCTTGCTATTCTACAGCAACCAGGAACTTTGCAACTCCAACTCTTGCTCACCTGAGCTGTAAGTCTAGATTGAGGTCTTTTATCCCAGCATACTTAGACTAGCTCCATTTTCTTAACCAAATACAGACTGGTCCAGAACACTGTATGAAAAAGGACTCTGCCCAGAGGACAGAGCTGAAATCTGGGAATAACCAGCCAACGTATGTGGTATGCTGGCTAAATTTTAAACTCCACAATGTACTTTTATTTTCCCCTAATTTTTCTATCCTATACTACTGAACTTCGAGGAGTGATCCATGAATGACTTCATTTAGAAAGTTGACATTTTAAGCCACAATGAAGTGGTCATATTTCGCATCAGTGAGTAGGGTCTACTCCAGTCATGAACCATGGTGGGATTTCCCACTGCACACACACTGAAGAGAAGTCTCCTACAAAGATTTGGTCCCTCTAGCAGCTAAGATAGTCCACAAGGCCCTAACAGAAATGGTGAACAATAATTAAAAGAAAATTTTGTTTATACTCATATTTATTGTTATTTAAAAACTATTACCCAGCCTCACAAGCCAAGGGAACCAAGATAAAGAAACATTGGAAGCAGGACTCTTAAGCCTCCTTCACTCCAATCTTCTGTCAACAAAACTCTGAACCATGGTGTTCTGGGCCTGTTAAATAAAATAATGTACCCTGAAATAGCTCTGTACAGGGGCAGAAAATTCTAAGCAAATTAATTACACTACAGCCTTGCCATATCTAAATTCCATAAACACTCTTAGTGCAGAATATAATGAGTAGTGCATGGACTTTACAACTAGAAAGACTGAGGTTAAGCTCCAGGCTTTACACTCAATAGACCCTCCTGCCAGTTAAACTTATGAGCTACAATATTGCTGATCTGTAAAGTTGTGACATTAGTAGTACATCTAAAGAAATAATCATAGTTGTTTTTACACATAAGGAAGATTCCTTCAAGTAGGGATGGTATATGCTATTCTAGGTCACCTAGGACAGATGCACCAGGAAGACAGAGTCTCTGTACCATGGTACATTCAGATTCCAAAAGCTGTATTTCTCAATCTTTATTTTAATTACTAAGAAGAGTTTTTTTTAAAAATTAATTTTATTGGTACATTTTAGATATGCAAAATGATAACATCCATTATATGAAATTTGTACCTTTACATGATATATCTTAATATGGTGCATTTAATTTATTGATTCACATATGTTGAGCCTTCTCTGTATAGGTGGGATGAATCTTAGTTGGTCGTGTTGTAAAATCTTCTTGATGATTTGCTGCATTTTGTTTGCCAGGAATCTTTGTATCTATGTTCACTAGGGAGATTGGCCTGTAGCTCTCTTTTTTTGGCTGGATCCTTAAGGCTCTGGAATCAGGGTAATTCTTGCTTACAGGAATAAATTTAGGAGTATTGCTTCCCTTTCAATTTTATTAAAGAATTTGAGGAGTAGTGACATTAGACCTCCTCTAAATTTCTTGTAGAGTTCCACAGTGAATCTATCAGGACCTGGGCCTTCTTTTCTGATAGATGTTTTATTACATCTTCAAACTCATTGACTGGTATTAGGTTATGTGTTATTTTTACATCTTCCTAATTCAGCCTTGGTGATTCATATGTATCTTAGAACCTGTCCATTTTTTCTGTTTTATATCTTAATCATTACAAGTTCTTGGAAAAGGTATTAATGATCTTCTGGATTTCTGCAGAAATCTTATGATTTCATTGGATGTGAATCTTTCCTCTTGGATAAGGTTGTCTAAGCATTTGTTAATTTTATTTTGTCTTTCAAAGAAGCAACTCTTCAATGCATTGACTATTTATATTGGTTTCTTGGTCTCTATTGTGTTATTTTTTCCTCTGATCTTTATCATTTTCTCCCTCATATAACCTTTGGGTTTAACTTGCTCTTGTTTGAGGTTCCACATTAGTGAATTTATTTGCATTTACTGTTTTTCTGTTGTGGGTATAAATTTTCCTCATAGGGCTACTTTCATTGTATTCCATAAATTCTGGTGTTGGATGCTTAGGTTCTGATGTCAGATGTTTTAATGGCATTATGGCTCAACTGTAGAAACTCGTATTTTTTCCTTAACTTCATCTGTGACCCACTGGTTGTTCAGGAGAGTGTTATTTTACTTCTATGCATTTATGAAATTTTTATGATTTCTTTTGCAACTGATTCCCAATTTGCATCATGGTTTGACAATAATCTGGGATAACTTCAATTCTTTTGCATTTACTTAAGCATATTCTATGAGCTAGTATGTGATGCATTTTGGAGAGTGCACCATGTGCTGTTAGGAACATGTATTCTGATGTGAAATTAAACACTCTATAGACATCTAGTAAGTCCATTTGTTCAAAAGTTTGATTCATTTCTGATATTTCTTGTTAATTTTTTGTCTAGTTGATCTATCAATTTGTGACAGTATTGAGGTACCTTGTTACCATCATATTAATACTTACTTGGTTTTTCATGACCATTATTAATATTTTTT
>PVIC010009047.1:0-10597 GCA_004025085.1 Thryonomys swinderianus | reverse complement strand
TAACAATAGCATCAAACACACCCTAGAAAATGACCATGTTAATTAATAATTTGCCACCTTTAACCCTAAGGATAGGATTTGCAGTTCTATAACAAAATCCAAAACAAGCCAAGGAATTGTATACAGTAAATATCCCCTCAACATGGTGATTTTACCCTCAGGGGAGAAAATTTAAAAGGAGTTGGGAGGAAAACATAGTACAAGAGAAAGGGATTAGAAACAAGGCTAGAGCACAAAGCGAGGTGACATAAACTTTGGGAATTGGTGATAAAGACAGTAGGGAAAGAAAAGGAAGAAACACAAACAAGAACAGAACAAAACAACAACAAGGAAAATACTAGAAACAGTGTACTTACTCATGTAAAAGCAAGAAAAAGAGGGGAGAATATTTAAACATAAAAAGCAAAAGCAAAAAAAGAAAATGTGACCAGTATTAACTGTAGTTCTGAGGAGCACAAAACAAGAAAATCTCTTCTTCCCATTATGAGCACCAGAAACTCAGGTCAGTATTCAAGACCCAAGTGTTCTCATCAGGGAACATACACTATTAAGGACAAGACAGCGGGGTGACCCTTCACAAAGAACGCAGGAAGACATACGCCTGTGAAAGTCCCCAGCCCTAATGATAAGATGACTCAGGGGATGGTCTAATTCTATGAATTTCTAATGTTTCTCTGGAGTCACATGACTTGCTCCATATATACTCTTGCAACTGGTGAGAAACATGAAGTGTTCCAAGAATATCAGTATCCAGAGTGCCAAGAAGCTTCTAAATGGAGCTTACAGTCACTGAGGTTTGACATAACTGTCTTCTCCCTAATCAGATCATCTCTGCCACCCAAGCAGTTCTAATACCCAGGGCAGAGGAGAGGCGGGGAGTTCTATGGAGTCAGTCTCCTCCAGCCTTGCCAGAAGCGTCCACAGATGGGAACAGTCAGGGAGGAATCCTCAGTGGTGTTTCACAGTTCCCAAAAGTTTTGGTCCAAGTTCATTTTTCATCTCACAACTGTTCCGGATGATCCAACATGTGTGAGGGTTTGTTCAGCCTGTTTGGGGCTCTTTTGTGAAACTGTCAAAACAATGACCTCATTTGGAGCCATCTGCTGGCATGCAGGATTGGCATGGGGCTCACTGCTAACTGCTGACGTGTGTCACTGGAGCAATCAATTCAAGATGGCCACTCTCGGCATGGGTTTTGCTAAGCAATACCAAAGCAGATAACTGATCAGTCCAGCTCCTCTTCAGGTTACCAAACAAGTCAGTGCCATGCAGCCTCCACCAAAGGCTATCTGTCAAACATGGCAAAGGAAATTCATTAACCATTAAGCTAGAGGTACAAACCTCTGCATTTCTAGAACAAGGGTAGTCTCCCCGCAGGCTCCCTGCCTGAATATTAATTTACAAAGCAAAATAAACACAATTCAATCAGAGACAACTGTTGTCTTTGGAGGAGAAAGCATGTGGGTACTATCAGCATGTGGACACCAACAGGAGGTGACTTTTATCTGACACCATGTGGCTGTGCCAGGACTCTCCCAGGGCAGAATTCATGGGAGAGAATCACTCTGAGCATAACTGAGACCTGGTTTGTGATCTTGAAGAGAGATTGAGGCTTGAGCTTTCTGGTACAGCAGGAAGCCCTCAGATATTCTGGGAACTGTGACCAAAGTTGCTGAGCACAGCATTTGTGACCTGTGCAATTAGAGACCAGGTGTGTTTTTAAGTGCTAATGAAAAGAAGAGTCCTCATTTTTTATTGCAAGTTTCCCTCATTTTTCTGGGAAACAAAAGAAAGAAACTTAAGAAATACACAGGCAAATTATTTTTGACCCAGTTTGTTGCTGTTGCCAATTTGCTTCTCAAAGTGGCTAATTGGAGAAGCTCAACAGAGCTCTCCGGCATCTGCCAGGAAGCCAGTCCAGACTGCTCCTGTGCAGACTCTCTGCAGAGAGATGAGCCAGCGACACTGTTCACACATTTCCTCTTTCTATGGTATCGGAGTTAATGGGGGGGGTTGCAGGTTAGCATCATTCCACTTTGGAAACCATAAGCTAGATTTCCTAAATTGGACCGAAAGACAAGGGCCAAGGTGTTTTCCTGAAGGGGTGAGATGTATATCTCTTAGCACTGACCAGAAACCTGCATGCAACCCAAGCTTTCTAATAATAATAGTAAAACGGTGAGGGGAGGGGAGTATAAAAGAAGCACACACTACTGATATCACTTCCTCACATCCACACTGCTTCAAAAGATTTATAAACATTAAGAGGATCCCATCTACAGTACAACTTCAGGAAACATTCCTCCATTCCTAAAGACAGACCACAGATGTAACTGTAAAGAAACATAATCAAACTATGAATTTATTTGCACACAAACACCTCTCTATCTTTAGAAAATCCAAACCAGGCCACATATTTGATGTTTTGTAAGGGACATTTTGACTAATATCCACCCAAGAATAATAACTGAAAAGATTAAATGCTTCTGCTGGACTATCTTCATTTATTACTTTTATAGCTTCTCTTTTTGCTTTACCCCATCAAAAGCCAGAAGTGACCACTCTTTGAGCTATTGTTACTGACCCAGTCTACTGATTTAAAATATCAAATATGATGACTTTGCTGAAACTATCAAAATTAGCTACTTTTATATGCAGAAACTCACTCTGGCTTTACGATATGTGAACCTTTATAACTTACTTTAAAAATTCCATTTTATTCATGCTTTATTTAGTAAATCATATAGCCAAAAGCAATAAAGCAGTGATCTGACCCAGTAATTAACTATAATGCACTGAAATTCATGGTTTGAAACATACACACATGCAAATTTTAGTGTATTCAGTTATTTCATAAGTATATATGAAGGTCTAAGTCAATTTATTATCTTTTATAATGGCTAATATTCATCATTTAAGTGAATATATCTTATATTTAAATACTCATAGTTGTTATTACTACTGGTTTTTAAAATACAGCTGAAGTAACTTCAGGCAAAGCAATGAATGAGAAGATTTCTTCCTTCTATAAGACCTAGAGCAAGATAGAATGTTGGTATAGTTTTTCTTTTGGTTAAAAGTAGAAATAAGTTCTCTTATTGATCAGGAGCCTACCTCAACTTCCTATGCATTTAGTGACACAGGACCTTCCAAGGACATGGCCCAAAGCTGAGGTGACCATGTGCCCCTTCCCCTCCACCATTGTTGGTTGGCATGAGCATCTTACTATACCACCCATGGGTGGTATAGTTCCAGGCTGTTTAACCATTGTGTTGGAGTTGTGTTTCTCAGCTCCTAGGACACAGGAACTCCCAAATTCAAGGTAAGAACAACTGAATTCACGTCAGATAAAACAATGCTTTAGATTCATCTTTTCCTCATACCCACCCCTACCCAAATCAAACTGCAACCTTCCACTAAAATGTGTGGATCCTGAGGTACAAGTGTACTGCAGGAAAAGAAAAAAGTGGAAAACTGCAAAGTATGAGGCAAATTTGCAGTGAATATATACATATGGTCAGACATCTCAATTCAGAATCATGAGTCTGTTGTTCCAAGGCTGTCATCATCTAAAAATATGTTCTTCCATCAGCCTATTGCCCCAGGCAGCCCACGAGAGAATAATCAATTGTATCAGCTCTGAAAATAGGATTTACTCCTAGTCTCCCAGCAAATGAGACCCTGAGAAATTTCTTTTCCTTCTCATGTCTCAGTTTCCTCATCTACAAGATGCAGATTGCATACTCTTTGTCTCACAGAGCTGAAGTGAAGATCAGTACAAATGGCAAACTCAGCCACAGTACCAAAAGTGTTTGTGCTTATCATTGCTTCTCTCTAAAAGTTATGTAAGTTAATTTCCCAATGTGGCTGAATTCTTAGAGAATATTCATTTGTTTAGAGAAGAATACCTTCCTTACCCAACCTAGGTCAAGCAGCCTACATATTTCTTTCACTGTATTTATCACATTCTAAATTATCCAGTTTGTCTGTTAATTTATTTGTCAACACTCCTTGTTCTTGTCCACTTCAATCAACCATACCCCCAACACACAGTCATAGACACTCACACACACCCATGGCTTCCACAAAAGTTGAGATTTTGCCTGCTTTATTCCTTGCCATATTCTTAAAGCCTCAAACAGGTCCTAGGCCAGAACAGGAGTTCAATAAATATGTGCTTTTGAATGAATAAATACATGCAAAGTACTGGACTAATATCAGGCGCTCAGAACTTACTGGCTCAATAAGGGAGTAAAAAGAGCTTGAGCAGTTTTCAGTCCAATTATATATCTCATCCCTTGTTCAGTGTTTGGAGCAGAGGAGCCAGAGGAAAATTCAGAGACATTTGAGTCAGATGGACCTGAGCCCAACCCAGATTTGACAGGGCAAATTTGGGCTGGTCACTTAACCAAGTCTTGTTTCTGGAAAGACAGACTAATGTCTCAATGACCTTGAGCTATATGGGCACATAATGGAGAGAAAACATAAACTGTCTAATGAGACTGGCTAGATATTTCCTAGGCCATGTGAAAATAAAAACATGGGGTCTTTGATCCACAATTACTAAGAACTTCATGTAACTTCATATAGTGTTCATTCATTCCTAAAGAGAGGCCACAGAGGCAACTACAATAAAACATATTCAGAATAGGAATTTATTTGGACAAGTTGTAACAGTAAAACACTAAACCAAACACAGATCCCCTGAAACTTGGGACCCTGTGGGACTATGCAGGTCACCCCATAAAACTAGACTTGCAGGCAGCCTAGTGTCATATACTGTAAAACTGTAACAAATGACTGTCGCTTTTTCTCCTTCCCTCTCATTAAAAATCTGATGCAATGAAATGAGACAGATTGTAGCTATTGGCTGAACAAAGGGATCTTGAGCATGGAATTTCTGGTAATGCTAACCATTCAGGCTAATTATCCAGTTTGTGAATTATTCAGATACTTTGTCAGTCACTCTTTTAGTCCACTATCTACTGGTAATTCAAAAATAGACCTTTCCACCCCCTATTTGTTTCTCACACCTTGATAAGTAACCACTGAAATGCAAAGTTAAAGATACACATACCTGGACTTTAAAAATCCCATACTGTCTATATTCCCAATGTACTGCTCATTCAATGTGCATTTTTTGAGGTATACAAGGGCCAGAGCCAGCACTGCATTTTAGGCTGGTGAGATGAACAGTCCCTGAGACAAAGACCTGGTACTAGCCAAGACATGGGTTTCAAGGAGAAACCCAAAGAGATCTTACTAGCTCACCTGATTATGGAATCCTAAAGCCCAACTCAGGAATAGTCAGCTCCAGAAACACAAACATTATGATCAATCTTTCACAATTTCTGTAACATAAATAATATGCCAAGATTAAAAAGACCTGCTGGATGTCACAAAGCAACTGCCCAGGTTTGCAAGGGATGACAAAGCAGATGCCCAGTTGAAAGAACAAAAAAATCTTGTGAATCAAGGCCTTGGAAAACAAACATTTCTGAAATTCTTTGTTCCTTCCAACAAATATTCCAAGGTTGTAAAAGGGAAGAGAGACTCATATCTTAATATTATGAGAATACAAATGACAAGATAAAACCTTTCCTTCCATGATATGCTGGACACAGGGACTTTGTCTTCATAGTCTCAAACATCTGGAATAAAAAGAAAACATGGAAGGCGATAACCCAATATTTCCAAATATCCAAATGTGGGGCCTCACTTAGTCATCGCCATCTTCTGTAGGAGTCCCTGTCTGTGGCAAAATAGAATCACTTTCTAGAATTATTATATGCAGGTTCAGATAGTAATTTTATGAAAAAATAAAGAGATACTGTGTGCTATTTCTTGCAGAAATGAATTAGCTTTGCTCTAATTCTAATTAGAGAAAGAGGTATAAGAAGGCAAATGAACACACGAAAATTTTAAAGCAAAAAGCAACATTACTAAAAAGTTGAGATTCTATTTCTTTAATCTACCTGAATCCTCTCTGAAGTACTTTAAAAAAATCAATCTAACTTCTCCAATAGTGCTTAGGGACTGAAGTAATGAAGAGAACACCCAACTAGAAATAAGAAGACCTCATTCTATCAGTTCTACTGGCCTTGAGACATGTGTAAAAGATTCAACATGTCCACAAGATGTCTACTTCTCTTCCTGTAAAACACAGGTATTAAATGGGATGAGCTCTCAGATGCATTACAACCTCAGCATGGCTCTGATGCGTAAGTGTTTATAGAAGCCAGGACACTAATGACACATTTTTATAACACCATTCAGTTTGTACAGTATTTTTGTAGAAGGCTCATTTGACCCCCAGTGATCCTGTGAATTGGTGAATTTATGTCCTGTCAGACATGCTCTCTAGCTACAGGTGCGGTGTGACCTGGGTGAGGACGCAGTTAGCAGACGATGGGAAAGCCCCTACACTGGGTTTTCAGTCAGTACTTAATCTCTCCCTGCTGTAAGCTGTCTCCATCTGAGTGAAACATATCCCTCACCTTCATCACTGGGTTCAAGTTTCCAGGTATATTGTAAATATTGTCTTTTCATATATGCCTTGTTAGATGTCAGTTACCACATGATAGGTCATCTAGTCTTCTCTGGGTTTCCTGGTTTCTAAATAAACTAGATTGAAATTTAAGGCCAAAATGATACCTTTTGCTCCATGGTGATTCCCATTTAAAAGTTACCTGTGATTCTAGGACCAGAGCAGGAAAGTACAAGGAGAGCTGAGAACATGTTGTGGTGCCAGAAAATTGGGATGTACTCAGAAAATGATAAGGGCTGTGGAAGGGGCACAAAAGCTAGCCTAAAGAATCTTTGAATGGTTAAAGCTGGAGCAATCTGAGTCACAAAAAAATGAAATGAAATAATGGACTAAAATAATTGTGGCATTGGATTATAATCCATCAACTATAATGACTATCTTTAACATTATCTCACTCATTTATCTTAATATTTATAACAGTGAGAGAGAAAAGACTATTCTTCCTTTGAGTAGAATTTAATTTAATAAGTGCAAGCAGAAAGATAGAAATAAGAAACTTAATGGTAAAAATAGCAATTTCCACAGTAGTCATTTTTGCAGACCTTACACATTTACAGATGCTAAAATTAGTGGGTAAAAGTTTAAAAAAAAAGAGAATTTTCTTGATATTAGAGTACCTTTTCCCGAATGTTTATTAACTACAAGAGAGCAAAAGATAACTATACAGTAGAGGAAACTTTCAATACCACCTTAACCATGTGGCCAACATCAATGTTCTAAGTAAGAGGCCATAAAGACATAAACTCCAGTGACATACAGTACTGAGAAAGAAAGCACTGTTTATGTGATATTCTTATGCAAGTATGCATAATATTGCCATCATGAGATAGAATCAGACAAACCCAACTTGAAGGACGATCTCCTCAGCTGATTAGTTAACATCAAAAATGTTGAGGTCATAAAGACTAAGGAAGCTTTACACCTTGAAGGAATGCCAGTTGTATTCTCATTGGAACTGCACTGAATCTATATATCAGTTCTGGTAATATGCCATTTTGACAATATTGTTTATGCCTATTGAGGACCAAGGGATTTCTTTCATTTCTGGCTTTTTTTTTAACTTTCTTTTTCAGACTACTATGCTTTTCACTATAGAGAAGTTTCACTTCCTTTAAGTCATTTAAGATATTCTAGATAATGTTGTTTGCCTTATCTTTTTCCTAGTGGATTCATTGTTGGTATACAGGAATGCTATTAGGTTTTCACTGAACTTTTCGATCGTATCTTGTTATATAGCACATTGAATTTACGAAGAGAATGAGTACTATACTATACTATACTAAAAACTCTACACTATACCTTTAATTTTTCTGAAAGCCTAAAATCAGTTCAAAATTAGCAATTTTTAGATACCTCACAAATCATCTTGCAAGTTTTCTGAGCTGCTGAAAACCTCCGTTAACTTGCCCAAGAGGTCAAGTAAATCTCCATGCTGGCTTTCACTCCAAAGGGTGTCTTTCTAGAGTGAGATCCCTGAGACCCCAAAACCACACTTTGACCTTGCCAATTTTCCAACAATGCAACTATTGGAAGCTGTTCTTCATTCTGGACAGCCTATCGATGTGAAAAACTATGAACTTCATGATTCCTTGGAGACAATGTACGCACTATCTTATGCTAAATTAAAAAAGAGTGAACCAAATGATCCCAAAGATACTCAATAACAAAAACACCTTAATTTTGGTCACATTTATTTTAACTCATTTCACACAATTCTGAAGGCAAAGCAACAAAATTTTTCTGCAATAAACTCTCCTTAGTTCTTGCTTCCAACTGTGAACACCCAGCAATTACATTGTTGTTAGTTTCTACACTCATCCTTCATGGGTGTGGAACACATGTTATTACTTACATTTTTTTGTATCTTTTTGGGTTGTTGGTTTTTCTCAAAAATACACATATCTAAGTCCGTTGTGCATTCCCTGAGGGTGTGAACTGGCAGCAAACTTCAGTTCCAAGCCACATACTCAACTGACAATTTTATGACACTACTCAGTTTCACACCAAACCACATAACTGCAGAACTGAGTGCCATTGCCTAGAAATGAGTCACCCTCCTGTAGCTGAGGGGTTTTACTTTGGAAATGAAACTTATGCTTCTGCTTATCAAATACAGACCTCTGCTGTTATTGGGATCTTGAGAAGTGGAGAAAGCTCCTCTCTAAATTTCTACTGACCTCTTACCTTGATCAACCAACAGTATCTTATTCTTCTTTGGCTTTAAGAAAAGTGCAAGAGTTGTATCTTAAACAAACATGTATATTATATATACATATATATATCTAAAATGAATGTAATTATTATATATTATATATATATATCCCTAAGATGAATGTAATTATTAACTGCAAACATATACTTATATATACCTTATAAATATACCTTACAAAAAAATAACTTCTGAACAAGAACTCACTGTGTAATATTCAAGACAACTAAAATCCAGGGAAACAAAGAGCTAAATACTGAGAAAAACTCCAAGCAAGAGGGAGGCATTTTGCTCACTCAGGCAATAATTATATAAAAAATTAATTCTCCATGTCAGTCACTGTTCTAAATTTCTCAGCAGGAACTATATAGTGAAAACAAAAACAAATAGATAAATTCACTTCAGATTGTAGGAAATAAATTAAGAAATATGACATTAGATGGAAAAAAATTAAGACTGATTGAATTCAGTTTATCTGAAATATTAAACAAAATGTTCAGCCAAGCAAATCAATTGTCACTGCAATTTATATTTAGCTTTACAGAACCTTTTCTTAGCATCCTAAATCTCAAAAACATTCATTCTTAAACATTCTGTATCTTGTTTCAGTGCTCCAAAGGAACAAGACTTGCACCCATTAAGACTCTGTGAGGCCTCAGAAGAAACTATGCATTCTTCATGGATTATAAACCTCCCTGTCACTTTATAATATAGTCTAACCCTATTCATTCAACAATCAACAGTATTGATCGTGTACCTTCTATTGTATTTCTACTCTCAGCACCTAGGACAGTGCTTTATGCATAGGAAATTTTCAAGGGTGTTGGCTAAGCTAAGTTATTACATAGAGCTTTAGTTGTGGCCACATTTAAAATCATATACGATACAAAAATGTGATGAGAGTGTTTCTTTTACATAGCTTTTATACATTAATGGATTCATTCATTAATGTGGCAAGGAGCTTTAAAAATAGAAAGTATAACCCAGAGACAAATTCTTATGTCATTATTATTCATAGAAGTTGGAAGGCAATGCATCTGGCCACGAAGGCAGTTAATGAAAGTGTCTACTGCTGAGAAAATGATCTAAGGACATTCACTAGAATCCAGGTTACAATTTATGGGATCAATTAATATCCTTAAGAATGACCATTAAAGCAAGCCTTACTTGGAGGAAGGAGGTGCTCAGCCTCTGTGGCTGAGTTAGAAAGGTATCCCTCATGGAAGATACTCCCCTGGTGAGCCGTTCTGCCAAGGTGCAAAATCCCTCAAAGATGTGATGGGAATTAGCAAATTGGGCCAAATGAGCCCCACCCCTATAAATGGCAAAGTTCTGATTTCCTCCGTTGCACAAAGCTACCTCTCCTCAGAATTCTCATCTTAGAAAGCAATGTTTTATATCTTGTTTGTGCCAAAAACCTAAGGACTGCTTGTGATTTTTAATCTAAGTGTCTATAAAATATATCTCAAACCCATTCTTTCTGTCCATCTCACTGCCATGATCCTTCTTAGGATCACTGGCTTGTAGGCTGAGCCAGACCCCTGTGAGGGGCATTGAATAATGAAGTCAGGACCTAATTTGGTCCATGATATGTGAGAAAATACACTGAGATCCTCAGAGGAAGGCTCCACATCCCAACAAGAGGCACCAAGGAGGAGAGAGCATTGTTTCAACTGGACTTTTTAATTTCTGGATGTGACACCTGGAATCAGGGTAGCTGTCTTGTTTTGAAGAGGAAAGTTAGCCTGAGAACAAAGCTAACACTTCAAGACAAGTGGAACAGGGGCCACAAAAGCTGCAGTTCTAATGAGAGGAATGAGTTTTTTTTTTTTTTTTTTTTT
>PVIC010009046.1:0-46560 GCA_004025085.1 Thryonomys swinderianus | reverse complement strand
ATCTCCACAATGGTTGCACAAGTCTGCAATCCCACCAACAGTGTAGAAGGGTTCCTTTCTCCCCACAGCCACGCCAGCATTTATCGTTGGTTGACTTTGTGATCGCAGCCATTCTTTGTGGAGTGAGGTGGAATCTCAATGTTGTTTTCATTTGCATCTCTCGAATGACCAGAGATGTTGAGCATTTCTTCATATGTTTTTTTAAAGTAACTACCTGTTCTTGTTTTATATGCATGAAATCTTTTTCAATATGAAAAGATAGTGTTAAGGAAGTTTTTGAAAACCCTTTCTCTTTCTGGATTCTCTCTTTTTCTTGGAGTCAGTTTTATGAGCTCAGGGCATGCCTTCTTCCTCTTGTATTATTTTCTTCTCCAGTTAGCTTATGATTTTGGTTGTAGTTTTATTTTAGAAATGTGGGGCTGGGGTCATGATGCAGAGATAAGTGGTTTAGTTTGTCCATGAGCAGGTGGGTTGATTGGCAGGTTTCATATGGACATCTGTAAAACAAAAACAGTAGGTTGTACCACTGTGGTTTCCTTGTACTGTGTTACAGGAACGTATTCTGACATGATCATTCTTGCTACATGGCTCAGGCACCTCCTTGGAAGATTAAGTGTCCTCAGAGATTATATGTTCAGATTCAGCCTAAGAAAATCATTTTCTGCTGTGGTGGAAAGAGGTGAGCAGTCAAGGTCCAGTGGTCTGGGGATGTCAGTGTCCTAGGCTTCCCGTAGCATCTTCACTATCCTGTCCTTCTCCCTGCCTCTGTGATGGGATGGAATTCTTCCTCCTTCTCCAAGATCCCTCTTCTTCTCTCCATGTGCCCTGGTTCTGTGGCCAGCACTTCTTCATTGACCTTCTGTGTTTTGTAAGGTCTCTGAGATTTTTTTTGGCATTGTCCTCATGTACTTGTTTACTGAAGTATCAATGGGGTGGGCAATGGAGGGGAAGGTCACTATGTCTTCAGCTGTTCCTGATAAACCACTCATTGTAATTATGATTTAAAACCTGCAGATTCATGTTAGCAATGTCTGATTGTTGGATATTTAATTTTTTTCTCATTTTCTCTTCCTAAACTATAAAGGGTTTCTTTATGCATGAAACCTTAAAACCTTTGATTATTATTTTTGGGAGCCTGATTGCCAGACATAGAATAAGGTTAAATATAGTGCTAAAAAGAATGGCTCACATCTTCACTGTAACATTTAATAGATGGTGGTTTTGAGGCAGTTGTTTAGTATCTCAGAGCCTTAATTCGTCATTATTAGATAATATTGTTATCTCATTGGTTTGGGTACATGGATTAAAATCAATAAAGTAGCACACATTCCATGATCTTGACCCTTAAATATGCTTTCAGTTCAAAACAGCTATTATTATTATTAACCATTATTTAATCCTCACAGCAGGGAGGGATTATTACCTCATTTCTATGAATGAGAAAGACCAGATTTAGAGAGTTTGTCACTTTTCAAGCCATGCTTTCTTTCTGCTGCTCAGCTGCTAACATAGGTGTCATTAGAGGGGTTGTCCAAGAATCTAGATGACTGAGAAGGAGGCATTCATAAATTATTTCTGGAATTTCTTGCTAGTGTTTCCTTTTAAATGTATCTGAGACCGTGCAAAACAAAAGTCTGGATGAGGGAAAGACTTTTCTAGTGGGGATTCCAGACTTGGCTTATTATTCAGAGGTGAAAAACTTAGAGGGATTTCTGAAGTCCCTTGACTCTACTGCTGCCAAGATAGGTGCCCTGGCATGTGTGATGGACCCAGAGAATTTATCTGAAGGCCGAATGAGTGCTTGCTTTCAACATAGTGTCATGAAGCTTTGTCTTGCGTTCCTGCTGTGGGGCTCTCAGCATCACAAGACCAGAGTCAAAGGCCAAATGGGGAAATTCAAATGCGGCAGTTTCTTGACTTAGAGTCTGTTCTTTCTGGGTGGCCACTTAGAAAGTGGTTCACTCCTGGCAAAGACCCAGTGCAGCAGCAGTGGGAGCTATGTATTTGTAGGACGGGCATGGGCAGTGGTGCATGTCACAGATGCTGAAATGGGGCTCTAGGAAGAGGGGCTCAGTGTGCAGTGAGAGGGGCCAGCTCCAGACTGCTTCTGCTGTGGATCTTGACCTTCTGTGATGGCTTGTGTCTAGATGTCCCTCCAGTACCTCATGTAGTCTTAGGTGTTGCTTTTCCAGAGGTGGCTGGATCTAGAGTTTGTGACTGATCCATGGTGCAATGCTAGAGCTGAGGGCACTAGGATTAGGGGCGTGAGTGCTACCAACTTTAAGTAGCCAGGATAAAATGAAAGGGGTGGGAAGACACTATTAAAGTTCCCTTGTTGCTTTTGCAACCCTGTGGATGCCGTGAACTGTTTCTCCTCTGTGATGCTCCTCTGCCATCTGCCACTCTGCCTTGGAGCCAGGCAATGATGGGCTGAGACCTCTACAAAATGAGCTAAATAAACCCTTAACTGTTTGACTTAGAGTGTCAGGTATTTTGTCTCAGCAAGGAGAGAAGAGTAACTGAGATAACTCTCTGATAGGGTGGGAAAGAGATACTTTCTCCATTGGTCATCAGATTCCATAGCGCTATTCAAGAGTTACTGTAGATTTGTCATTGCTCACTCAGAAGTTGATGCCTTTGCCCAAAGCACTTTTCAAAGTTCCACTTTTAGAAATACTTCTTGAGCCAGTCTCACACACACGCACACGCACATGCACACACACACACCCCAAGCCAAACCAAACCAAACATCTGTCTTTTTTGAAAAAAATTGCTCAGTGGGATTCTTTAATGGTCTAAGTTAGTCACTGATCATGTTGCAGCTAGGGCGAGTTTAATTGATAAGTTTGTTGTCTCTACTGAATGCCTGGAACTTGCTGGGGCCACAGAGTTTCATAGACCAGAGTTCATGTTCATGATCAAAATGCTTATGGATTAGAGCTTTGCTCTTTGAAAACAGTTCTTTCTCAAGATGAAAATTTATCCCATCTTTAATATAAGAAGAAGGGATCAGGTGGCTGAGAGGCCCCTCTAAAGGCATTCACATGTTGTGAACATTGACAGCCTTGTGTGATGCCACTAGGACCCATTGGGATGTCCCAGTTCTACTTTAGTTAAAAAAATCAAAGTCAGTTCAGCAACAGGGATGACTTTAAAAGATTAGGTTAAGTGAAAGAAGTCAGACTGAAACACATCACTCTTATGATTCCATTTGTGTGACATCTGGAGAAGGTAAAGCTATAAGCACATGATTAGATCAGGGTTGCTGGGGACTAGCAGGAGAAAGAGAGGCTCACTACAAAGGAGAGGGAGGGTATTTTGGATGGTGAGGAAAATATTATCTATCCTCATTGTTGTGTGCTTCTATAGTTGTGTATGTTTGTCAAGCTAGAACTGTAACCTAGAAAGGGTGAATTTTGCTGTATCCGTGAAACTCAGAATAAATGAAAATAAAACCAATAACATTACTTTAATAGATATTTCTGCTATATCCAATTCTGGCATTTACCTACATTTACTACTAGGAGAGCAATTCTTTTTGCTTAGAACAGTAGGATTAGTAAGCTTTAAGCCTGCTGAGTTTTCTTGAATAACTTTGTATAGATGTGACAACCCAGAGTCTTGGTCCTTATTCACAAATTTAAGCGTTCCCAGGCATTTCTGAATGCTCAAAGGAAGATTATGTTCTGAATGGTTTTAAGGTTGAATGTACTTTATTAAATTTTTGGTCTTTTGAAAATTAGTAATTCAGGCTTGGTGGCATGGATGACTCCCCACTGCTGAGCGCAAATTATTCATCAGGCCAAAAATCCCTAGTCCCTTCTAGTTATAGGTTTTGCTTTGGCTCTCAATGGGAAAGCCATTTCTGAAATACTCTAACAAAATATGGTCTTTAATATGAAATGACGGCATATGATGTGCAGGTAAAGACTCTTGTAAAATATGATAACCTTTGAAGGAATGTAGAGCTTGTGAGTGCTTTGTCATGGTCCAGAACACACACAGCTGGGTTGGGAATTTTTAGAATTTTCTCATTTTAGATAAGTTGAGTTTAAACACCCTGGTCTAGAGGTATTTGCACCTGTAGTTGCCTAAAGTATTCATTTGGGGTCGCTGGCCTTTGCATGATTATCTAAAGAGAGGAAAGATGTTTAGTGGAGACTGAGATTGAAGAGCAGAGAAGAATTTGAGAAGGAGCTGGGGTTCAGGAAAAGTAAGCTCTTCCCTTGCTCCCTTCTCAGATCCTTGTCGTGGGGCATTGTGTGATGCATGGGCCTCAGTTGTTTTGACAACTGACACCCAAAACTCATGAGTGACTCTTCCTTGCAAAGTCTTTTCTCACCTAGAATAAGAAAATGCTTTCCCAAACATGTACAGCCCCTTCAGTGTCCCTGAGCATCCTTAGTGCTTTGTATTCTGGATACATTCTTTGTTTTTAGACTGTAACCCAAGGGGCCACAGCCCCAGTCTGCAGGCTTAGCTGGGTCTCAGTTAATACTTGAGTGCCTGAGCGAGATTCCCAGCTTACATGCGGGGTAGCAGTTATAGTTAAGCGGAAGGACATGGCCTCTGCTTCCAGTAGCCAAGCAAAACTGAATGCCACACACACCTTGTTGAGTTTGGTGTGAGAGTCAACTGTGGGGGTGGGGGGGGGAGAGGGGAAGGGTAGGGTTGCAGAGGGAAGGCTGTCCCTGGACTCGGGCCCAGAAAGCCTTGCAGGAGCAACAGAGGCAGCAGCCCTCTAGCCGGGCCTCTTGCTTGCTTTGGGAAAGGGCCCTGGAAGGTCCGCAGCTCTTCCCTGGAGCCTAATTAAACCCATAGTTACCTGCACATCAATCTGAAAGCTGAAGGGAAACTTGGATATCGAATTGTCACTGTTGCAGGATATTAAGGTAGATAGGATTTATATTAGCTACAAAACATTTTTATGACCTTATTACTTTATTAAAGTTATATTTTTCTATTATAAAAATAAATACCTGTTGCTTGTCAAAAACAGATAAAGAGTAGAAACATCATCCATAATCTTATCATGCAGAGACAGCCATAGTTACTATTTTGGTGTATTTTCTTCTAATATTTTTTTCTTTTAATCTTCCTTAAGACCATAGAATATATGTATAAATCTCATATACTTATCTATGTATCTGTGTTTTGATTATAAATATAATAAATACATCCAGGAGAATAGCTGTAACATCACCCAAACAAACAATGCATAGCATGGAGAGGATGTGGAGAAACTGGAACCCTCATACATGGGTGAGGACTATGTATAATTGTACAAGCCCTTTGGAAGAGTACTTTGGCAATTTCTTAGATAACTCTAACTGTACCCTATTACATTCTTGGATATCTAACCAAGAGAAATTAAAACCCATGTCCAAAGAGAGATTTGTATATTTGTGTAAAAAAATTAAAAATGTTCATCATTTGGCAAGTAGATAAGCAAAATGTGGCACACACACATCAGACACAGTACTTTTCAGAGATGAACTGACCTGTTCCTACATGCAGTGATATGAAGAACCTCAGAAACACGAGTTGGGTGCAAAAGTTAAGAGACTGTGTTGTATGACTGCATGTATATGAAATTTCCAGATGGAGAAAGATAATAAAGTAACTGTTTGGGGCGAGAGATGGTGTCAGAGCTTGACTGCAACAGGCATGAGGATGATGCCTTTTGGGGATCATGGAGGTCTTCCGAAGCTGTGCTGTGAGGGTGTGATGTCTGTACAAATTGGTAGTAATCATTGAATTATACTTAAAATAGGTGAATCATATAGCCTGAAAAGGGTTTTTTTTTTGGTAACGAGGATGGAAGCACTTGTCCTAATAAGCTCAAATGGACACCTCCCACCCCGTAATATATGCAAAGAAGAATTCTGGCTCTAATCAATCGTGGTATGTTGGGTGCATTTCCCGCTCAGGTTGTGAAGATGTGATGGTGGAACCGCTATCAAACTGGAACTCATTTTCTAGGCAGTGTCACCATGAGAAAGCAGGTAAGTCTGCATGAGTCTATGTGAAACACTAGAGGCCAGGCCGTCACATATATGAAAAAAATGTTTCGCATCTCTGGCCACTAGAGAAATGTCAATTAAAACAACATGGGATTCCATCTTACTCCAGAAAGGATGGCTGTAAGCAAGAAATAAGCCAATAGCAAATGAGAGTGAGGCTGCAGTGTAAAAAAGGAAACCCCCTCTATTGCTGGAATGTAAACTAATAGAGCCATTCTGGAGATCAGTATAGAGATTCCACAAAAAACTAAAACTAGAAATTTCAGTCAATCCAGATTCCCTTTACAGGTAGGTATCTTCTGAAAGAGTTGAAAACATCAGATTTCAGTGATACAGGCATCATATTTATTAAATGCAATAAATCATACATACAAACTTAGATATCACATAGTTTCTCTTACAGGTGAAACCTCAAATATAAATAAAGAACAAAATAAAAGATAGGAAATAGATCTTTTGCAAATAAGAAGGGAACCAAGAGATGGAGGGAGGGAGGGATGGAGAAGAAGAGGGAAGGGAAAGAGGATGGAAAAGGAACTAAGATGTGTTATGTAATGTTCCATCTCCCTACAAGCAGTGTAACCATTATATAGTGAAAAAAAATATATATACACCATTATATAGTGAAAAAAATATAATTTTTAAAGGCAGAGCCTTACTTTGTAGTTCAGGCTGGCCCTGAGCTCACTCTGTAGCCCAGGCAAGCTTTGAACTTGGCAATCCTCCTGCCTCTGCTTCCCAAGTGCTGGGGTTACAGGCGTGAGCCACCATGCCCGGCACTGTAGTATGTGGTATTGATTGCTGATGGATGTGAGTCACTACACCTGGTATTGTTGTATGTGGTTACTGGGGATCAAACCAGGGACCTTGTGCTTGCTAGACAGGTGCCGGCACTACTGAGCTAAATCTCTGGTCCCTGAAAACATATTGTAATAAAAGTGAGTTAAGTAAACTGTAAGTTATTCTTACAGTGTGGCATAGTATTGGTGTTGAACATATTTTTTGGTTATTTTTAAATGAAGTAAAATAAAAATTTCTCTTTAGAAAGTAAAAAAGAGAGAGTAGAGGTCAGGGATGGTAGTTCCAGGTTTGTGTCTTGTGGAGAGGGGAATTTAATTATGGATAATATTTAGATATTAAGAGAAAAAACAAGTAATAGTATGGGCCTACTTAAGTTAGGGGCAACCATAAAACTATACTGTGTAATTTTCAAACTAGCAGCAGGAAGTAACATTTAAACATTTAATGCACTCAATGGCAGATATGAAAGTAAAAAGGAAACTTCACAGTAAATAGAAAACAAAGTAGAATGAAGAAATCAAACCTACAATATCAGTGATTACAAGATAAATGGTTAGTCTCACTGATTAAGAGCCACGCACTCTTAGATTGGGTTACAAATAAGGTCCAGCAATCTTTTTGTTAGTCTTAAGAGAGTCACATAAACAAAAGTACAGAGCAAGGGAACATAATGGGATAAAAGGGCAGTCAAAGAAAATAAGTACAACACTGGGTAGGAATTTCAGTATCAGAGGAAGGAGAATTTAGATTAAGCATAGAAAGAGGTAGAAACAGTTGATTTATTCTGGAAATGACATACTACAGCAATATTCCAAGAAGATGTAATAGGTATGAGGAAATATTAAAACACAGCCTCAAGCTTCTTAAAGGCATCATTGGAAGAATTATAGTAATAAATAGATAAATCTACCATTGTAGTTAGAAATTTCAATATATTCTTGGAAACAGATTAGTTGATGAAAAGATAAAAATAAGAGAAGTTTAATAACATAATTAATAATGATATGCACAAAAATAGTAAGTGGATCTTACTTTTCAGCACAGAGAAATTTCACCAAAAGGGACCGTATGTGTCCCAGGAAGTCAATTTAAGGTTTCTAAGAATTGACTTTATTCAGACAACATTCTCTGAATCAGTGAAATGAGAGATATTGAAATAACAAGGTTTGGTAAAGACCAGTAAAAAGTGAGTGAAAAAGTAGTAATATTTAGGATATTTGGATGTCAAGTTTTTGAAAAGATAAGGAAGATAATTAAGTCTTCAGTGACACTAGTCAATAGTAGTTAAAAATATCTACAGTGATAGAAGCAATTTAAACATAAGATAATCAGATGTGGAACTATACATACACAGATATGAAGATACATATGAAATTAATACATTTATGAAAAAATGTTAAAATCTAGGTTTACCAATTGGTAAATGGAAAATTTGACAAGAACAGTCACTACTGAAGAAATTGAAATAGTATCATGTGATGGTACAAAAAAAGGAAATAAAACTTATGTATGTAGGGGGCAGGGGGTTGTAGGTTGGGTAGTGGAATGGGAAAAAATGAGAAGCCTGGTATAAATTCTCAACGTTGAGTGTGGTCATGATGTGTATATGTAATGTACCAATAAAGATTAAAATTAAAAAAAGAAATTGAAATAGTATCAAAACTTCTCCCTCTTGCAAAAAGTATAAGGCCCATGCAGTTTTATGTGAACAGCGAATCATTACCTTGTATAATTACTCTGAGTCTTATTGAAGGGAGAAAGCTGCTCTTTTTTTCTGAAGATTAATACCAAGTTAATATCATCAGTATCAAAATTGCATGAGGATACCAGAGAAGAAAAATGAGAAGTTTCTCTCAAAAGATAAATAAAATGTTAACTTTCTAAATCCAATATCATATTAAGAAATCATACGTCATTGGATTTATCCCTGGTGATATTAGTTTCCTAAACAATAAGCTGTCTTATGCAATAGAGGTTGATTCCTTGCTCATGAAATGGTACAGTAGTTGGCAGATAACCATGTGATGGTTCAGGGATGCAGGGTCTCTGTCTTGTATTTTTTTTTTTTTTTTGAGACAGGGTCTCGCTTTGTAGTTCATGCTGGCCCTGAGCTCACTATGTAGTCCAGGCAAGCCTGGAACTCAGCAGTCCTCCTGCCTCTGCCTCCCGAGTGCTGGGATTACAGTCTGTCTTGTATTTTGACCACTCACTCATGCCCCAGCCCCCTCTACTTCCAGCTGGGAGCAGAGGAAAGAAGCTGAGACTTTTCACTTGCTTTATAAGAGCTCTAGTTAGGCTTGTAGGTGACAGCTGTCACTTCTGCTTGTGTCCTTCTGGAGAGAACAGTTTGCACATCTACACCTGTGTGCAGAAAGGGCTTTGGTGGCCTCTCTTGGTGACAGTGCCACACTGGAAGGAAGACTGCTAGTATCCTCTCGATGAACACCTAATGTCTGTGCCAGATTTAACTTTAATAAACTATCAAAAGAAACCAGTGTGTCTATAGGTTATAGAAGAATAAACAGATGATGATCTCAAAGGACATAGAAAAAGCACTATCTAAAAGCCCCAAAGAAAAATATGACCAGAATGTGTATCAATCAACCTTTGCTAGGTTTTGCTGCAGTAACATACACCTCAAATCTTTTTCTTTCTTTTTTTTTTTTTTTTTTTTAGACAGGGTCTCACTTTGTAGTCCAGGCTGGCCCTGAGCTTACTATGTAGCCCAGGCAAGCCTCAAACTTAGCAATCCTCCTGTCTCTGCCTCCTGAGTGCTGGGATTACAGGCGTGAGCCACCATGCCCGGCACTGTGGTATGTGGTATTGATGGCTGGTGGGTGTGAGTTGCCACGCCCAGCATTCTATGTGGTCACCAGGATCGAACTCAGGACCTTGCGCTTGCAAGGCAGGTGCCAGAATCACTGAGCTAAATCTCCGGCCCACACCTCAAATCTTAGTGACTTATGACAGCACAGATTGACTTCCTATTCACATTACAAGTTGGCTACAAACCAACTGTGTCACTTCTTTCTGTATTTTGCATTCTGAGGCCTAAGCTGGAGGAAGAGACCCTATCTGGGATGTTGTAATTGATTGGCAAAGAAAAAAACCAGGGCCGGAGGGTTAGCTCAGTGGTTCTGGCACCTGCCTCGCAAGTGCAAGGTCCTGAGTTCGATCCCCGGTAACCACATATAATGCTGGGTGTGGAGACATGCCCACCAACAATCAACACCGCATACCACAATGCTGGACGTGGTGGCTCACGCCTGTAATCCCAGCACTTGGGAGGCAGAGACAGGAGGATTGCTGAGTTCACGGTGACTTGCCTGGGCACCATAGTGAGCTCAGAGCCAGCCTGAACTACAAAGCGAGACCCTGTCTCAAAAAGCAAAAAATAAAAACAAAACAAAAAAACAAAAAAAACCCCCAAAAAACCAGTAGATGGACCATGTGATGACTCTGTGTCAGACTGGATACAGTCAAATTTAATGTCTGTGTTGGGTCTATATTTTGTCCAAGGAAGGTCCTTTGAAGACAGTCTTTGCAGAGAGGGGTGGCAAATAATTGAAAACAATACTACAGTTTATGAAGGAAGGGAATGTTATTAAGCTAAGGAAGTCTTCCTCTATAAGCCTCTTGTGCCTATTATATTTAACTGATAAATCTTAGAAGCATTCTCTTTTTTAAAAAAAATTATCTTTATTAATACATTATATATATACACATCATGATCACACTCAATATTGGGAAGAAAAATGTAAGGATACCTCAGATCATGTACTCAGGTTATGTACTAAAGAATGTTTTGGCTAACAGTAAAATAAAAAATAGTTATAAAGATCAGAAGTGAAAAGACAGTGACTTATTTTCACAGATCATTTAATTTAAGAAAAGAATGATTAACAGACTAACCATGAGCCGTAATGAGTTAAACAAATTTGTCAAATAATATAAACATATGTCAGTTAATTTCATTCATATGACAATAATAAGAAAGTGTAATAGAAAATGTTATTCATGAGATCAAAATCTGTAATATATTTCACATCTAATTTTTCCAGAAATTGTGTATAGATTACTTGGAGAAACTCTCAAGTGAATAAAAAAATGTAAATAAGTGGCAAACTATACCATGTTTATGGACAGGAAAGGCTTAATGTAAAGGTGTCATTTGTTCCTACTTAATTTATAAATTTAATTAGATACAATGACATCACCATTTGGGATCAAACAAATCTCAAAAATTTTATGGAAGAAGGGAGGGAGAGACAAGAAAAGATGGAAAAAGAGACAAAGAAGGAGGAGAGAGAGAAACTAAGAGGCTATAGACAGATGGCAGTTGTGCTTAAGAAGTGAGTCTTAATTTCTAGGGGTGATCTGTGTTCCAAATGTCCAAAAATGGCACAAGGTGAAAAATGGGCCCAGAACAGAAATGCATAGCATTCTGCAATGGTAGAAATATGATGTGAGAGAACCGAACTGGTGTGTGTATTTATGTGCATCTTGTACTAGTGGCAGGGCGGTGAGAGAGCATCCAGGGAGATGAGCAGCTTTCCTTCGATCCCTTGGAAGCAGAGTTTATCTCCGGATTGTTGGCTCTGCCTTTTCCCTGCCACTCAAACTTTATTGGGAAATGGATTCTCTTGCCAGCAGAGTGTGATTAATACTGCAACTGGCTGTAGCTTAACAACAGATAGATGGTTATATATATTTTTAAAGGGGCAGTTTGTTTATGGTTGATGCTGCCATGGTATGTAGTGTTTATCATTCTTAAGTGGAAAAGGCTTGAGTTAGGTTTTTGTTCCTTTCCACATGGCGTTTGTTGTTTGCCAGCCCTTGCTGTCACCTTGAATTTGTTATTGATTTAAATGACTGAGAGTACGTGAAACAGGAATCACCTTCCAGGATTTGTGTGTATAGCGATGTCTGTGGAAAGTGCAGAAACCACCCCTGGATGCTGGTTCCTAGGTGGTAGCCATGAGAGAAGAGTAGGAGAGACAAAGGCTGCCTGTATGCGCAAGCTGCACCTTGATGATGATCTCAAGACCTAGGTCCAATCCCTCATCTTCACAGGCTTCCAGACTCAAGGCTTCCAAAGGGGTCAGTTTCAGAGGACTGTCTCCTTGACCATGTTTACGAGGCTGGTGCAAAAACTGGATACTAAACTGGATTCATAATAAAACTAACTGCTAGGAAGACCCAAACTATTGCTTGTGCATTTATTTGTTCAGCAAATAAACTTACTGATCATTTACTACATGCCAGACATGATACTAAGCAATAGGCACAGTTCGGGCTGTTATGAGGCTTATAGCCAAGTTGCAGATAGAATTAAGTAACTACAAATACAAGAGTAAAATTATTATAGCTTTGAGTGTCATGAAGAAAATCATGCTGGAAACATCTAATGAAGGGTAATTATCTACCAAGAGGGGTGTCCTTGAAGAAAGGGCACTATGGGTGATATAGGAAGGTGGACTAGCACCTCATTAGGCTTAATGGTGGGGACTTCAGATAGGGAGGAATGATGCACAAAAATACAGTGTGGGCAAAGGTTGTGAGTCCTCCTGCTTTGTAGGACATTCTTACTTCCATCAGTGGCTCAGCCCCAGAAAGGGACATAGGATTAGAATGGTATTTGGTAAACATGGGCTCAGCGAAAGAATGGCCAAGAGATAGAGTCCTTCAGTATTCTCTCACCAGTTGGGGAAGGTAATTGGAGTAGGTTTCTTTTTAGATTCCATGCCTTGGGTAGGTCTGGCCTCCTCTATCCTACTGAATGGAATTTAAACTTTCTGATGTCTTCTGGACCTTCGGAAGCTCCTAGTTTCAGCAAAACATGTTTTATTGCATGCTTAGGTGGTTTAGCTCAAGTCATTTTCCAGGGCAGTGCTGATGTGTATTTGCCACAAAATTTTAAGCCTTCTACCATATTCCTGGTTACTTAGATCACCTGTGTTGACAGCACATGGGAGGGTTTTAACATTGTCATTCCTACTTGGGTTCAGCTTGTACTTCGTTGCTGAATAAAGCCTGCGGTCTGTGTCCTGGCGGATAAACAGGGAAGTAAGAAGACTTGCTTTGCTGTTGTTGAGTTTGAGTTCATGAGTGTATGTGAAATAGTTGGCATAGCCCTACCCAATGTGAGCATTTTGTGGCGCTGTTGCCTAAATCTGTTTATCAGGTCTCAATACCCCCATTAGTGGAATAGAGGTGAAATCTAAAGATTGGCTGGGGTGGGGGCTACACTGGCCCTTCTAGCCAGACTTGGTATTCTGAATTTCCTCCTTTGGTAGAGGCAGGGCACCCTGTACTTCCAGCAGGGGACTGGCACGACCCAACCTGTGGCTTAGAGCCCCCTCTGTGGAGATTCTTGGGAAAAGGGTCAGAAATCTGGTTGGGAGGCTAGATGAAAATCCAGTAGAAGAGTACAAAGGGGCCAAGTGAAGGCCGTGACTTGAGATGAGATGAAGGAGTGTTTGAAGTGCTTAAAGAAGGCTCAGTTTCCTCTTGGTTGTGGAAGTTAGACAGAGAGAGGACTCAGAGCGTACTAAAAGCCTTTATCTTGAGTAACCAGTTGAATGGCGAATCCATTCTGCTGTGAAAGGTAGAGGACAGTGAATGGATGGGGTGCTGGTGAGTGCTGCGGACTTTTCCTTCTTCCCTCCCAAGTATCAAGCAATCCCAGAGTTCTGGGGTGGAGAATGTGCCCCTGGGAGGCTCTTGGGAAAAACTGAAAGGGATCTTGATAATATTTTTTCCTCTCCTCCAATTAAGGACCACATATCTGCAATAAAAGGTCACCTGAAGACCACATCAAAGAAGGCTCTCTAGAGGTTTTCTTTTCTGAGAGCATTTTAAAATTTCCTTTGGTTTGCTTTTAGAATAAAGGATAAGGAGATCAAACTCTATTAAATATATCACATAGTAGCATTTTATTTTAGTTTCATGTTGTGTGTAGTTAAGATAACTGATGATATTCCATATGAATTACAGAATTTAGTGCTACACTCCAAGTATTTTACTGGACTCTAGAAATCATGAAGAACTAGGAAGTTAAAAAGTTTGTTGGATAATAAGAAGGAAAGACGTGCACAGAAGAAGATAGCTACCTACCAACTCAGTGGGAGAACTCAGTTGTGATCACTGAGAGGTTGTCAATAAATTAAAAAACAAATACCCTGTAATTATTATCCTTTCTTGATTACAAAGGTGGATATAATTTTTATAAAGATTTAAATTCCTCCTGGCACAGGTTCTTTGTCTCTATGGTATATAGATTATGGAGTTTTGGTAAGTGAAAAGGGGGGTTTCTATGCATTGAAACCTGGGAACTCACATTTCTTGCTTAGAAGGGAAGCACAAAGCTTGTACTGGTGTTTTATGCAGAGGCTTGTGGAGTTCTAACTGCATACACCTGTCCTGTTAGCAGTTTAGAGCCTGCACATTTAATTTTCTACCAATTTCAAAGAGTGCTTTCCAGTTCTGATTTTACTTGTTATGAGTTCTCCCTTTGGTTCAAACAGATTTACCCCACAGTGTGACTGTAGATTTAGTTAAGAAAATGACTTAGGTTATCTGGTCAAAGTAAAAAGGATGTATTCTATTTTTACCTTTAAATGAAGGAATTCACTCAAGAGAGTAATGGCTAGTGGGACACCACATTGCATGTTGGAGGTTGCCTGTATACGTGTGCAGGAGTCCCAGCTTCATCCTGGAGGTGTGGGAGCAGGTGGGGCAGAATTTGTCAAATGTGTATCAGAGTGTAGCCTGCCTGTGTGTTGAATCACAGTGGGAGAAGTAGAACTACCACCTGGGCCTTGCCAGTACATGGTGCCCACAGCTCTCTGCTGATCCCCTAACATCTGGTCTGCATTTCAACAGGAGAGTACTCTCCGTGGTGCTAGATAGATTGAGCAAAACAGAGCAGGGAAGATGTAGTGGAAACAATGCTATCTCATTGTACTTTCTAGAATATATATATCCTTTCAGTTTGGGAATGTTTGCATATCGGTGAGAAATCCCATGAGAGCTCTAGTTCTTAAAACTTTCTTCTAATTAGACAGTGGTCTTATCATGCTGATACATCGCTGCTCTTTAGTGCTAAAAAGCAGGACAATGGCCTGGAGAAAAAAACAAAGCACTGTTCATTAAGAGCTGGATGTTTATTTTCTGCATCCACGCAGAGATCTCCCCAGAGGCCCTGTGCTGGGATTGAGCCCATGAAAAAGCTCTGGGAAGGAGCAGTATGGGATACATGCTTTCAAGTTGAATCAGCACATTGGCTTATCTCTTCTGGAAAGTTGTAGCTTTGTGGTTGGAGTTTTGTGAGTGAGGGCATATTCCCTCCCCACCCTGTGATGCAGGAAGAGTAGAAGGAATGGTGTTTTTTCCATGCTTTTATAGTTTGGGCAGCTCGATGTTTGACTCCGTGATCCAGGCACTTACTCGGTGACTTGATTATGTAGACTCTGGGAACAGTAACTTCCAATTAGATGTTTAGTGCAACTCTCTCTCTCTCTCTCTCTCTCTCTCTCTCTCTCTCTCTCTCTCTCTCTCTCTCTCTCTTTCTGTCTCTCTCTCTTTCAGTACCAGGGATTGAACTTGGGTCCTTGTGCTTCCAAGGTAGGCACGGTACCATTTGAGCTAAATCCCCAGCTCCAACTCTCTCATTTTACAGATGGAGAAACTAAGTTCTAGGAAGTTGTGAGAGTAATGTTGGGGTTGTATGGGAACGATTTGCTCAGTGGGCTGATAAGTTACATGACTTTGGAATAAGGTGGGAGCAAACTTCATGGAGCTCAGCTGAAGTTTATATGAGGACTCACTTGATATTACATTGCCTCCTTCAGAGTCCAGTGAAATGAAGAACATCTGAAAGCTTAGAAGTCCAGTACAGATTTCCAACAAGTAGATCAGTTTCATTTTTCTACCTCAGTGACTCAGACTGTTGAAGAACCAGATCTTAGGGAAACCAATCTTGTTTAGTTTTTGCTTTTATTTAATAGTCTAACATCAAGTTATAACTTAAGTGTATGCTGGCTATTTTTATTAAAAAGGTTGGCTATGGGCCGGAGATTTAGCTAAGTGGTTCCAGTGCCTGCCTCGCAAGTGCAAGGTCCTGAGTTCAATCCCAGGTAACCACATACAATGCTGGGCGTGGTGACTTACGCCCACCAGCAATCAATACTACATACCACAGTACCAGGCATGGTGGCTCACTCCTGTAATCCCAGCACTCGGGAGGCAGAGGCAGGAGGATTGCTGAGTTTGAGGCTTGCCTGGGCTACATAGTGAGCTCAGGGCCAGCCTGGACTACAAAGTGAGATCCTGTCTCAAAAAAAAAAAAAGTTGGCTAAGTCAATTTTACTAGGGCTGTCTATTATGGAGTTTCATATTTTTTCATTTTTTCACATATTTTTTCATTATTCTCTTCCTAAGGAGCTTTTAAGATATTTTTTGTTATTACCACTTCTCCATAAAATTTTAATGTCAGAGATACTGTATGTCATACCCGGGCTTTACACATTAAAACAAATAAGCTTTTAAAAGTTCTTTCAATTTTTTAATTTTATTAGTCTATAAGAATTATTTTCATCCATCCATTGACCCCTTCCTTTTCTCTAATTGTCTCCCTTCTAAAAAGTAAGTTATTTTTGTATCATTAGAGGAATAGGCCGGAAGAGTCTGAAAGGTACCCTCATCAAGGTGGTAAAACAGGAAAGAGACACATGTAAGATGAATATGAATAATATGGGAAGGTACGCTACCCTAAGAGGAGAAAAGGAGAGAAATGTACACAAGATATGATGTCCAATATATTACATCTATTGTATGCTCAACATTTTAGAAATGGAAAAAGAAAATCTATATTAAAGGCCATTATCTCTAGGTAGCTGAATTTATTTTCTCCTTTATGTTATTCTATATCCCCCCCCCAGGTTTTCTACAGTGGTCATATATTTCATAGGCAACATAACAGTCATTATTTTACAAAGTAAGCATGTGTTATTTGCTTCTGTCCTTTTTTTGAACTTGAAAGAGACCTTGGTGGCCAAAAGGCTGCCTGGAAGCCTTTTTGAATACACGGATGGTCTTCTATTCCTCTTGACTTCTTCAGATCAGCTTCTACCTTGATCTCATGGTAATGGACCACACCTGGGTCATTTTTTGAGCTTGGTGAAATTTAAAAGGATGTGGGTTTAAGAAGATACAAATTCCAGAATTAAGTACTAATTAAGTTCTTGGACACAAATCACTTCACACACTCCACTTAGAGGATTTGTTTAATTGACTGAGGAAATAGTTTGAAGGGGAAGAGCATTTCTTTTCATTAGTGTTCAAATGAAGTGCAAATTATAGAACTTGGGCTCCGTATTTCCTAAAGATAGAAGCGTTGGTGAAAAGAAGAAAAATTAGGAACGGAACTTAGTTTAAAATCAGAAACAAATGCAGTTTGGGTAGAAAAGTTTGGGCAATTTTCTACATGGATAATTTGAGAGCAGCCAGTTCGGGCTGGGTTAGAAATGACTTTTTTTTTTTTTTTTTTTTTTGCCTCCAGAGCTCAGGTTTGCAGCCTGAGCTCTATTTTGTGTTTGTTTTATTTCACATTCAGCTTGATTATTTAATAAAAAAAGTCTCTCTGGTCTAAGAAGACAATGTGAATATTTGAACCAAGTGTCAGAGGCCTGGAAACCTACTTTGAGGAATTAGGTTTTAAATGACTAAAGATGGCACCTGCAATTACACAGACTGGATAAAATTACAAGGGTTATTAATCTACAGGCTTCAGGGCTTAGGATAGCTATCAGTTGAATCAGCAACCAATTTCACCTGAATATTATATCCTCGGGCAATTATAGCCAATACATAACTGTAATGTCTATCAGGTTGTTATATTAATTTGTTGTGGGGATTATTTCTTGGGTTTTTAATTGCTTAAATTTTGCCTCTGAGTCTCAGAAATGTTGGGCCTTTTCAACAGACAGGTTTTGTTCAGCTCAACACAGTGAGTGATGAGTATCACCATTGTGCCAGGCTGTGGGAACGAAGAGGTGAGAAAGGCAGCGCTGATCTGATCTGAAGGGACCCACAGATAGCTTGATCACATTGCCAAGGTGACTCTCACAGGCTGGAGACAGGCCAGGTGTTAACCCATGGACAACCACGGTAACAGTTTAACTGGAACAGCAACTCCTCTGGGTCAACCTGGGAAAGAAGGAATTTTCAAGAGGAGCTATTGGAGCAGATTTCTAAAATGTGAAGTTTTTCTGTCTTGGCTTGGGTTCCCTGGAAACAAGACCTCAGTGGAGACCCAGTTGAAAGTGATTTCACTGAATCTGTACTTTGAAGACAGCTGTGCTTCCCAAACCCCAGCACATGAGATTATCCCTGGAAGGTTGATCTAAGATGAGTGGCCCCACAAACTCCTGCAGAGTTTGTGACTCAGAAGCCTGGAGTGGGGCTTGAGGTTTGCATATTTAACAGGCTCCTGGGTGGTGCTGATGTCCTTGGTCAGCAAACTACACTTTGTGGACAGTTAGTCAAAGAGGAATATAGGAAAGAGAAAGAGTTAAGGAGGGCTGGCTTTGGGTATGTCCAGCTACAATCTATTCCGCAGACCACAAGCTGCACCAGACACTGTCATGCCTTATTTTGCATTTTGTCCTTGTACATCCCTCATGTCAATCCATCACTGGCCACTGCCCTATGTGGACATGCGTGGCACAACTTCACCAACAGGCAGTTCTTTGGAAGAGGAGGCATTAGTGGTGCAGGAATGGTCACAAACTGATGAAGATGAAGTGGACTGTCATCAGCAATATCTAATGTATCTCTCAAGTTGGAGTGGAGGGGCCATATACAGACATCTAAAAAGACATAGACCAAGAATCTGCTGAGCTATGGCAACACATCTTGATCTCTGATTGGGCTCATGCTGCTTGTTTGTACTTTCGGCCTACAGCTTTTTCAAAAGTTTGTTCTTTGAGGCTAGAAGAGTTCTTTTGAACAGCTCCTTGAAGTTAGCTTGAAGTGTTCGCCTCATAGGAGCCCTCAATGAGCGTCATTCTCTGGAGTTTTTTTCTTGACATAATAGAATGCTTTTCCAATTGATATTGTATAAATCACAGGAAGGTTGTCCAAAGCCTCCTAAACTGGAGTAACCATTGTGCAAACTGTCATACATGACTAACCCATTATTACGGCCTCAGAGAAGTGGGGGACTCCCACCTCATTTCTGGGGGAGCCCATTTCACACCTGAATAACTCTTATTTAAAAAAGTTAGGCTGATACTCATTACAAACTTGCCTTTGCTAAAAGACATTGCACGGCTTCTCATTAAGCACTGCAACCCCCCTAACAGAGTCCTCTCCTTGTCATACCAGCAATAATTCTTCCTCCTCTATGGTGCTTACCTCTTTAGTTAATATCATAAAGGATAGATCAAGGGTGAATAAATATAATGTGGGTATATTATTTATTATAGCCGTCTTGCATTCCTACTTATGGTAATAATGGCAGGTAAAATTCATTCTGTTTCCAAGGAATCAATTTGCTATTATACTCCAAATGTCATCATTTTCAAGTTAATGTAACAACACAGGGGATTTGTTGCTGCGAATAGAAATGGTTGGGGCACTGTCCAGTAGGGAGCCACTGGTGCCAGAAGGCCCTGGGATGATGGTGATGTCATGCCATGACCATGAAGTATACCAGCTGGTTTGATGCGTTCACTGAGAACTCTGGGCTGCAGGGTTGTGCCAGATATACCAGAGAACCCTGGGCTGTCTGGTGTGGCAGACATCCTGCCAGTAAGTACACTGGGAGTGAGCTCAGCTTGGCACTCGGAGCCACGGTGGAGACCAAACATATGTTGGAACTGCTGTGTGGTCCTTCTAAGCTTGGCAGTGGGAGGCAGGGCAGAGCAGAGCTTGCATGTTTGGAGTCCCATTTCCTTTTGGGTGTTAGGCTGCGTCGCCCTCATTAATTCATGTGCATGGCTTCATTATGCATGGCCTCACTTACCCAAGGTGCAGCTTTTGGGATGCAACAGTGAGAACCAGGCACCATGGGGACTTAGGACTCTAAGCTCTAATGCTGTCCTATGCCTCCAGTGGCCTTTGTCCAGTCTCTTCAGTTTCTTCTCCTCTGTCATGTTGTGTAGCTCTGTGCTCACCTGGCTTCTTTCTGACCTCTGCCTACCTCTTCTTTGATATTATTCCTGGTTGCACTTTATCCCATTGCCTTGTAATTGCGACTCTTCTTTAACACTTGTCCCAGTTCTTCCTCTTCTCATCCCCATGGCAGTACCATATCCCTAAGGACAATTGCTCCTTCTCGGTCTCTGGCCTTGATCTAGCCTTTAACCCCCAGTCCAGTACCAAGAACTCCCTGATGCTATCTCCCCCCAGTTGTCCCCCAAGAATACAAACTCAGCATGTCCCAAACTGAGCCCTTCTTAAGTTGTTTTTTATCCTTTGTCTCTAGCTTCTTTTCATGGTGCCACTTCTTCCTGAGTACCTGTGTTGGAAGAACTTCCCTTCCTGTCAGTGTTGGTAGGTTTGCTTGAAATTGGCATGAGATCATGTTAATCTTATTCCAAAATTCCTGATGATTGTTCCCTTAATTTTTAAAAATACATTTTTTGAATTAAAAAAACTGGTGACATTCATGAGATAAAATTGCCACCTTAGGGGCTGGAGATTTTTAGCTCAGTGGTTCTGGCATCTGCCTCGCAAGTGCAAGGTCCTGAGTTCGATCCTGGTAACTCACGCCCACCAGCCATCAATACCACATACCACAGAGCCGGGCGTGGTGGCTCACGCCTTTAATCCCAGCACTCGGGAGGCAGAGGCAGGAGAATTGCTGAGTTCGAGGCTTGCCTGGGCTCCATAGTGAGCTCAGGGCCAGCCTGAACTACAAAGTGAGATCCTGTCTCAAAAAAAAAAAAAAATTGCCACCTTAAAGTGTATAGTTTCTTGGGTGTTTAGGCCAGTTTGATCCAGAATTTCTCATATTGGGAAACCAATAGAAGACATCCAGTTATGAGATACCACCATGTTAGTGATAGAGTCTGCGGAGCCAGTTACTGGGAGTCTTTCACATGCTTCTCCAGTGTTCTTGGGATAATCTTACTTTAAGAGACAGGAGAGAAGTTCACTGTCTGGAACATACCTTCTAGAAGAGCCATAATTCACAGCCTTTGCAGGGAAGTGTCCCTGTAGGTAACAGAAAGGCCTCCAGAGGAAAATGAAGGGTGTTTATGGATGGAAACTGAGCTGAGTCCTTCTTGCATGAGCAGGAAGCCATCTGGGGGACAGACTGTCGTGGGTATATGAGTGCCTCCATCCTTGTACTTCATGCAGGGACCTGCCACTGTACAGTTTAAGTTTGGAAGGAGAGCCTTGGGAAGAACAAAATATCAGAGTGGAAGACCTGCTTTTAGAGACCTTTTGTTTGAGAGAACAATCTGATTAGCAGCTATTTTCTTGAAGGCCCAAACTTGTGCTAAAATCAGGAAATACACGCAGCTGAGACACTGACTGGGAGTGATGGGAGGAAAGTTCCGTTCCCAGATTTCCTGCTTGCTAGATGTGCAGCTAGCAGACTAATTTTTTCTATAGATATCTCTGTGTCCCTATCTTTAAAATTAAGGGCTCCTTATTCACGCCCTTGGTGTGTGTGAGAAACCCCGGGGCCACTCGTCCCACAGAGAGCATGAATCTGTGAGGACACATGATCTGCTTTCCTTTTCAGCCCCTTCTTATAACTAGTAATTGCTGTGTGGTTGAGCCTGGTGATGAAGAAGGGAAGAAGATGGTCTCTCCCCTTGGAGAAGCCTCCAGCCTGGAGCATGGCTTGGAGGAGAGGAAGTTCTGGCTGTGTGCAGCAAGACTATTTTCAGCCACAAAGACATGCCATATTACAGTGAGAGGTAAGGGAAAATATGAAGACAAAAGGGTAATATAAGCAAACTCCCAGAATCATGAGCTAGTCAGGAAATAGATCTCAAAAGAGGTCCACCTCTGACAAGAGAATCTAGAAAAATATTCTCATGGAGGCATAAAAGAAGAAATGGATTTTGATGAGCACATAAATATGATCAGAGGTGGGGGGCAGTCAGTCTCTATCCAGATCTGTTGCTCTCAGTTTGTATGCAATCACAACATACATGAACCTTGGCTGGTGTGCATCAATCTTGATTCACTGGACTAAGATAGCATCTCTTTTTTGTGTCCCTGGACACTTTTCCTATGAATTGGTCTTTGGTTCAGTGCCTTACAAGCTGACTTATTTTTCTCAACTAAGGACTGGGAATTTTCTGCTTATTCCATCTTGACATGTCCCAATTAACCTTTTCTTTGGGAGACAGTGGGAAGAGATATAGTGATAACCTCATGATAAGCAAGAAATTAAACTATTACTAGAAGGAGCCTTGGATATGTGGGCTCCTTGTTTGACAAACGCCAATTCCTGTCAGCTCTAAGCTTCTAGAAGACTTCCTTTAACTAAGTTTTTGTTGCGAGGAGAAGATGAGGAGTTTTTGATAATTCAGAACTTGAAGAAGCAGTCTGAGTGAATTTCTGCAAGATTTGATAAAAAAATTTGTCCCACATAAGGTAGATGTTGATGTCCTTTTGTTGTTGTTTTTCAATTTGAAATTATGCCATGGAGATTTCAGGGGGTAACCATGCAGAGGAAGGCCTTAGGCAAGACAGGTTTACTCTTGTAACCAACAACCTCAACATTTTATTACCTCAATATAATAAAGATTTATTTCCTTGTTCATATCCACTCTGGGTTGGCAGAGGAACTGTACTTCACATAGCTATTCAAGACTACAGCTTTTCCATCTCGTTGGGTTGCAATCCTCCAGGTCTGTGGAATTCATTTGGCAAATGGAAAGAGAGAGAGTGGAGGAGGGGGTTCTTATAGGACAAACCTAAGAATTGCCATTGATATCTACTTTCCAGTGGTCAGAATTCATTGTACTTAACTGCAAAAGATCCAGGGAAATATGGTCTCATGTGGTGCACAGAAAGAGAGGAAATGGGATAGGACAAATAGGTGGCAGTCTCTATCATAGAAGATGAGTCATAGTTGTTCAGGATTCTAGAAAAGCCATTGTTTGTGGGCAAATATAAAGAAAGTTGGCTCATACAGCAAAATTATCATGTGTGACTCTGAATTAACTTTATAGAGCCAAATATTTGTGAACCTACTTTCTATTGGGTGGAGGAGTTGAATTTCAGTGGTTCCTGTCTAGGTCATAACTGCTTTCTTTTTTCTTTGGTACCCTCTGTAAGTCTGTGGAAGGCTCTCAATTTCCCAGCACTCATTGTGGAGTAATAACATTGAAATATTTCTGGCAAATGGAAGTCAGTTCATAAAGTTGACTTTATCTGTCCTAAGGCTAAGAGTATCTTAGCCTGGAATAAGAATGGTATTTAGCAAAGTTGGCTTTTGGGATGACTAAAAGTGGGACAGAGATGTTCCCCAAATGCTAGAAGTATTTACTGAAAAGTAGGTTGACAGGCACTCTTGCAACTTTGAGCTCATTGCTGCATGGTCCCATTAATTCATTTTACATAGTACCATTGTTGTTCAATTTTCTGTAGCCTCCCACTGAGTCTCCATTGTTGCAAGAATCCAGAAACTTTCTAACTCATCTCTGCTCCATCTCTGGAGTAATTTTTTATAAGCCTAAATAGAACTGAAGGTTTTTCTAAAAAGCAATTTTCTGAATGTGGGGGGAAGTGACTAAAAATCAAATTGAGCTCCCTGATTTTAGCTACAGTGGACCCTTGACTTACAAATTCAATTCATTTTATGAGGCCTGTTTGTCACTCAGGTTGGTCGTTTGAAGGCTTAGGCTTCTCTGTATAGCCTTCAAAGTCTCTTCTGTATATAGGCAGATATCAGGATTGACCTAGGACTTCTTAATTACTCCATATAGAAAAGAATGTTGTAATGTTCCTTCCAGAACTCTTTAGAATTAAATCTGTATCTGAGACCATGTAGAAGCATAAGCAAATGTTATTCAGGGCTTAACACAAGACTTTGGTAGTAAGTTAAAACTAAAATTCTGGTCTAATTTAAGTTGTACATATATCAGGTCAGTTGTAACTTGAGTGTCTACTGTATCTAAACTAGAGAGAGACTCAACATGGCTGAACAGTGGAAGAGCCATGTTGGAACTACTCAGAGAAAATCAACATATAATTGGAAGAAAGGGAGGGCTATACATCTTCATGTCAAGATCAGTATGAAATAAGAGACTTGTATATCAAAAAACATAGGGATAGGACTTTATAAAACAATCATTCAGCCTATGGGGCTGTCCATGGATCTATTGCCTGTGTGTAGAAAAGTATTCCAAGAAGTACCATTCCAAAGAAGTACCCTAAAACATGGAGAGACTGCAAATATGTGGCAAAGTCAACCCACCCATGATAGATCTGAGATATGATGCCCTTTGTCTCTTTTACTTTCCTGCAAACAGAGGGCACAGTAGCCCGAGAACAAATTTCTTCAACACACACAGTGACTGGGAAGTCACCATCCCACAGGCTGCCAACTTTTTTTCTCTGTGGTGCATCAAAGCAACTAATAGGAACCTTTAGGGACAAAAAAGTTAGGGACAGGTAGTAGTTTCGAAGGTAGTGAGTAGAACAATATGACCCCTCCTGTTGTACACTGACACAAGAGAAGGACTTGGGCTGCAGATGCAGCTGTGACCAGGTGTGCTATCAGCCTTGTGCCATGGTGGCAGGACAGTGAGGGCAGTGTGTGAGAGTAGCCAGCAGTGTGGAAGAGGAGGCTGTACAGGGTCTGGGAGGGGCCACCTATCATGGGCCTGGGAACAACCTTGGGCTTTCTGTGTCAGAGGGTGCTGCAACCACTGGGAGGGCAACCCAAAGACAGACAGGGTGAGGAGTCATAGATGGACTGTCCAGAAAGCTGCTGCCTAAAGCCTGGCCCCAACCCCCACATCCGGAAGCCAACGTCAGCCCTAAACCCAGTACTAATCCCACTGCAGACTTGGCAGGATTACCCCACAGAGATTTGGGTTTAGATTGGGAGATTACCACAGAACCATGGGAACCAGAGGAATTTTTTTCCCTTCTTTTTTTGTTTATTAGTTTGTTTTGCTTATCTTTTTCTGTCAGTTTTCTTTTAGGGGGTTATGTTTAAGTTTTGACTTTTATTGTTTGTTTTGTTTTGCCTGTCCTGAAGCTTTCTTTCCTCAACTATCTTTCTTGATTTTTTGTGATATATTCATATGAATGAACATTATTGTTAATCTTTCTGGTTCACTTTGATATTCTTTTACTTTTTCCTTCATTCTTTCTCTTGTCCTCTTCTCCAGTTTTCCAAAGCTTGTGTAATCACCTTTTGTCCTTTAGCCTTGCTTCTATATTTCTCTTCAGTTACTACTCTCTTTTGTCCTCTGTCTCTTTTAAATCCTCCCACCCTACAGAGCAAAATCATTCTATTAAAGGAAAAACTCACTGAATACAAGTTCCTAGTTTAGGTTGGATGTTATTATATATCTATAGATCTTGCCTCTATGGTTAAAGTTACCAAATTAGCAGTAAACACAGTTTATCAGTTTCTAAGTTGTGCTTGATGATATTGTTATTATTAATTGTACTGCTTTAGGATAGCATACCTGTTATAATCAGTTATTCACCCTTGTGCGACAGCACTGTGATTGTCTGGGGTCATAATCATTACCATAGTCTAGTACCATTGGACTGGGCACTGAGCCAAATAGCAGCTCCTCATCCCTAATAAATTGGGAAAGTAGGATCTTTGGGTAACAGAAAGACCAAGAGCCAGCTACACATAAAAGACTTCTCTGAGGAGTAAACGTTTTCTAGAGAAGCCTTGATACTGGTGGGAGAGCTACGTAACATAAGAAGTTTACAAGCATCAACAAAGAAAACCAATTAAAATTTAAAAATACAAGGTGACAAGATGCAGAAGCAAAATGGAACCTCAGACCTCTGGCCCACCAAGGACAAATATAGGGGAGAACGAGATAGAGGAAATCAGAAGCCACCCAATAGAATTTTCTGAAATGATACTAGCAGAAGTAAACAGTTGAATGAAGTCATAGAGAAAATCAGAGAAGAAATAATCTTTAAGATAAAAGAAGAGATGATAATAAAGGACCTGTTCAGCAAATCTAGAATAGACATAGATAAAAACAGTAAGAAGCTTAGGAGAATGAGCGAAACCACGTGTGGTCAATGTAAGAAAGAAATAGAATACATGAAACAGCTTCAAACAGATATCCAGGAAATTAAAAATTCCATTGAAAGTTAGCCAAGCCAGATAACACAAGTGAAGACAGAATATCAGACCTAGAAGACAGGATTTGGTTATCTATTATGAAAAGAAAGACTTCTTAAAAATAGCAAAGGACCATGAATAAATACTTCAACAGCTGCAAGATGTTGCACCGAAGAACAATATAAGATGATCAGAGTTAGTGGAAAAGCAGAAGTCAGTGCAAAGGACATAAAAAGCCCATTGACAGAAGAAGTGGCAGAAAACTTCCTAAGCATGGAAAAAGAACTTGACATACATACAAATGAAGCATATAGACCTCCAGTCAGCCATGGTCAAAATAAATCTGTATCAAGGTATATAATAATAAAGACTCCAGAAATTCAGCAGAAGAACAAAATATTAAAAGCTATTAGAGAAAAGAAACAAATCACCTATAAAGGAAAGACCATCAGAATCACAGTAGACTTCTCAGTACAAAACCTTAAATCAAGAGAGCTTGGAGTGAAATGTTTCAAGTCCTGAAAGAAAACAACCTCCAACTCAAATTGATGTACCATGCAAAACTATATTTCAGAATCAATGGACAGTAAGGTACTTCCATGACAAAGAATAACTGAAGAAACCCATGTCCACCAAAGCAGCTCTACAAAATGTTCTGAAAGATATTTTAGAAAGAGATAACAAAGACCATATTCCAAGAACACCAATAGAAAGAAGCCACCAGGCAAAGCAAACAGTTAAATACAATAGAAAGATGGAACCAACAACAGGAAAACAATGACAGGGATAAGCCAATATGTGACAGTCATAGTCATCAAGATAAATGATCTGAATTCACCAATCAAATGAAACAGAGTGGAAGAATGGATCAATAGCCAACTAAAAAAAGAAATTCATAAAACTGAAAATCAAAGGATGGAAAACAATACTCCATGTGGCAGGAACTCACAAAAAAGCAGGGGTAATTATCTGTTTGCAGACAAAGCAAACTTTGAGCCAAGACTAATCAAAAGAAACAAAGCATGGATTTGAGCCTTTTCCTTGCTTTGTTTGATAAGGTTGGCTAAGGGTCTGTCGATTTTGTTTATCCTTTCAAAGAACCAACTCTTTGATTTGTTGATTTTTTTGTATCATTCTCTTAGTCTCCATTGCATTGATTTCTGCTCTGATCTTTATAATCTCCTCCCTAGGATGAGCTTTGGGTTTGTCTTGCTCCTCTTTTTCTAGTAGCTTGAGGTTCAGCATTAGACTGTTTATATGAACTTGCTCTGTTTTCCTCATGTAGGCATTGACTGCTATGAACTTGCCTGATAGAACTGCTTTCTTTCCATCCTGTAAATTCCTGTATGTTGTACTGGGGTTATCATTTACGTGAATAAATTGTTTAATTTCTTCTTTCATTTCTTCTGTGACACATTGGGTGTTCAGCAGAGTGTTGTTTAGTTTCTGTGTTTTTGTAAGGATCTTGGAATTTCTTTTGCAATTAAGTTCCATTTTCAAGGCACTATGGTCAGGCAGTATAGGGGATCATATGTGCACCCATGTTCATAGCAGCTCAGTTTGTGATAGCTAAATCAACAACCCAAATGCCCATCAACTGGAGATTGGATAAAGATTTGATTTTCCTATAAAATGGAGTATTACTCTGCCATAAAGAATGATAAGTTTGAGTCATTTATATTCAAGTGGATGTATCTACAGGACATACTCATAAGTGAAATAAATAGGTCACAGAAATGTAAATATCATATCTTTTCTCTGGTATGAGAAACTGAAGATGTAAAAGAGCTCTAGACTATATGGTAGATACTGTGAAATAGAAAATATTCAAAGGGAAATGGGATGTAGGGTAAGTAACAAGGGAAAGAAAAAATGTGATGGTAATTAAAAAAGGAAAACAAAGCTTATATACATAGCAGCGGGGGTTGTAGGGTAGGTGGGGGAATGGGAAAAATGAGAATTAAGTTGTGTCATATGCTGTTTCAAATTTTCAATATTGTGTGTGATCACGATATGTATATATAATATAGCAATAAAGATTCAAATTAGAAAAAGAAACAATGAAAGCCACTACATTCTTGTAAAGGGAAAGCTCCAAGAAGAGATAACATGCATAAATATGTATGCACCAAATACTGACACAGTCAACTTTATAAAACAAATATTAATGGACATGAAATAAGCATGAACACAATTATAATGGGGAACATCAATACTCCACTGTCACAAATAGAACAACTAGACAAAAAATCAACAAGGATGCAGAGGTGGTTCAACACATGCAGAGTAATAAATGTAACACAGTGTATTAATAGACCCAAGAACAAAAATCACTGATCATTGCAATTTATGCAGAAAAAACATTTAACAAAATCTAACACTCATTCTTTTTTTTATTGAATTCTTTATTGGTACAATTTATATACATCTCAAAATCACATATAACATTGGGAAATTTGTACCAGTATATGCCACAAGTTAATTCTCATTTTTACCCGTATCCCTACCCACTCCCCCCCTCCTCCCCCCTTTATACATGCTCTGTTATTTTCTTTCTGTATCATATTTATTCCTTCCCCTCATCACATTCCCACACCAAGTTTCCTATAGAAATATTCCACTCTATAAAAGCTGTCCTACTTTCTAGAACTCATTTGCACCTACAGGTAACACTCATTCTTGATGAAAAAGCTCTATAGAAAATTAGAATGTAGTCTTTTTCTCAACCTGATTGTAACCATCTTTGACAAACCAAATGTTAACATTATACTAAATGGTGAAAAACTGAAATCTCTCATATTAAAATCAGCAACAAGACTAGGATTCTACTGTTACCACTCCTATTCAAAATAGTCTGGAAACGCTAGCTGGAGCAATAAGTCAAGAGAAAGAAAATGAATAAAGATATGAAAGGAAGAGGTTAAACTGTCATTATTTGCAGATGACATAATAATCTACATAGAAGACCTAAAAAACTCTACCGTAAGACTTGGAATAACCAAATTCATTCATGTAGCTGGATACAAAGTCAACACTAAGTAGCAGTTTTGTACACAAATAACAAACTTACTAAGAGAAATTAGGGAAACCACGTCTTTTACAATAGCATCAAAAATACTTAGGAGTAAATCTAACAAAGAAAATAAAAGATAAATATCTTTACACTGAAAACAGCAGTACTCTGAAAAAGGAGATGAAAAGGATATCAGAAAGTGAAGATATATCCATTGTTATTGGGTAGGAAGAATCAACAGTAAAAATGGCCATACTCCCAAAATTGTTGTACAGATTTAATGCAATCCCAATCAAAATACTAATAACATATCTCACAGCCGCAGATAAAATATTCCTAAAATTCATTTGAAGCTGGAAAAGACCTAGAATAGCAAAAACTATTCTGAGCAACAAAGGCAAGGCAGAGGGCATCACAACCACTGACCTGAAATTATACTACAGAGCTAGTGTGATAATAACAGCATGGCACTGGAACAAAATAGAAAATGCAGAAACAACCTCAGACACACTCAGCCACCTTATGTTTGACAAAGGGGCCAAACACTTTCACTGGAAGTGCTAGCCTCTTAATAAATAGTGGTAGAAAAACTAGCTTTTCACATGCTGAAGACTAAAAGTAAACCCATATCTTTCACTGTGCATCAAACAAAAATCAAAATGAATCAAAGATCTAAATACTATAACAGAAAAATCAAGTCTGCTGGAAAAGAGAACAGGTGGAACACTTGAACAGATAGATATAAGCACAGAATTTATGAACATAACCCCAATCACATGGGAAATATTACAAAAGATCAACAACTAGGATCTCATCTTATTAAAAAGCTTTTGCACAGGAAAAGAAATCACTATCAGAGTAAAGAAACAACCAACAGAGTGGTTAGAAAATTTTGCCAGCTATTATTCCGACAAAAGACTGATATCTAGAATATATAAAGAAGTGAAAAAAATCAACCTCCCCCAGCTTTAAAGACCAAACATGGATATATGAGATGAATGCACATTTCTCAAATGAAGAAGTACAAATGGCAAAAAAAAGGTAATTTTAGCAACACAAATGAAAACAACACTGAGATTCTATCTCACTCCAGGAAGAATGACTAGTATCAAGAAATCAACTAACAACAAATGGTGGTGGGGCTGTGGGGACAAAGGAACACTTTTCCACTGTTGGTGCAAGTGTAGATTGGTGCAACCAGTGTGGAAATTAGTATGTAGATTCCTTGAAAACACTAGGACTAGAGGTTCCATTTGACCCAGCTATCCTCCTTCTTGGTGGTGTCCCAAAAGAATTAAAAGCATACAATCGGACACAACATTGGGGAATTTGTACCAGTACACGACACAAATTAATCTCATAGTGTGATTGTGAGCTATGTATAAAGTGTACCAATAAAGAATTCAATTAGAAAAAAAGAATTAAAAGCATAGGGGCGGAGATTTAGCTCAGTGGTTCTGGCACCTGCCTAGCAAGCGCAAGGCCCCTGGTTCGATCCCCGGTAACCACATACAGCAATACTGGGTGTGGTGACTCATGCCCACCAGCAATCAGTACCACATACCACAATGCCGGGTGTGGTGGCTCACATCTGTAATCCTAGCACTTGGGAGGTAGAGGCAGGAGGATTGCTGAGTTTCAGGCTTGCCTTGACTACATAGCGAGCTCAGGGCCAGCCTGAACTACAAAGTGAGACCCTGTCTCAAAAAAAAATAAAAAAGAAATTAAAGGCATCATACTTTGATATGTGCAATCTGATATAACAGCACAGTTTGTAATAGCTAAATCTTGGAAGCAGCTCAAATGCCCATCAACTGATGAATGGATAAAGACTATGTGGGGTTTAAGAAAATACAGTGGAGTACTGCTCAGCCATAAAGAAGGATAAGCTTGAGACAAAAATGAATGTACCTAAAGACCATACTCTTAAGTAAAATAAATAGGATAGACATGTAAATATCATATTATTTCTCTGATATGAGAAACAAAGTCTACATGATGACCAAATTATATGATAGATATTGTGCAATAGGAAGTGAATGTTTAAATGGGAAGGCCACAAGAGAGTAGGGAGAGGGAAAGGAGCAAGAGGAAAAGAAAAAAAAAGAGGAAAGAAAATGGAAACAAAGCTCTTACAAATAAGGAGGAATAGGAGAGTAGAAGGGAGAGGAGTGGGCATGGGAAAAAACCAGGAATCAAAAATATCATGTGTAGGTACAAATATCATATGATGAATGTGCTCATTATGCATATCTAAAGTGTACCAATAAACTTAATGATAAAAATAAAACTAAACTGGTTTGCCATACATTTTAAATTTGCCACACTTGACCATATGTCTTATCCCTGAGAGAAAGACACTCTCAGGAAAGTACTAATACAATGGGATTAGAGAGTCCAGAATTGTTTTCCCCCCTTAATGACCTTATTAGAGAAATTACACCCTTGTTAACAATATAGTTGAAAACTCCCTATGGAGTTACTTAGACTGAAGTTCTTATTCCTTGGAAAGATAATGGTAGCTGTCAGCAGCGTTCAGATTTGAATCAATCCAGGATTTCATGGCTCACTTTCATATATAAACATGAATTTTTTAATCTACATGCATTTGCTCTTCATTTTTGATTATCTCTTCTAGCGTAACATAACAATGATTGCATACTGCAAAAGAGAATGTCAGTTTTTAGTGGGAGTTGAGCCATTTGGCAGTTCCACATCTACCCCGTAAAGTAAGGAAAGAATTGAAGCTATGATTCAGATTATTATTTCTCATTATCATTAATTAATGGTAATAATAGAAGCTGCTGTTTGTTAAAGGCTCAGTCTTTTCCCAGGTGTTTGTTGTGTATGATGTCTGTCTGACAGCAGCCCTAAACCAAAGCTCAGATGTGTTCAGTGGTCACCCAGCCAAGAAATGACAAAGAGACAAAGCGAGATTCAAAGCTAGGGGTGTTGGCTCTGAAGACTTTCCTTTGTTTTGTGTAAATACAATAATTTTAGTCACATGCAATAAAATGTACACTTTATAAGTTTATAGTTTGAGGTTTTCTTTTTTTTTTTTTTTTGAAACAGGGTCTTGCTTCATAGTTCAGACTGGCCCTGAGCTCATAATGTAGCCCAGGCAAGCCTCGAACTCAGCAATCCTCCTGCCTCTGCCTCCTGAGTGCTGGGATTACAGGCATGAGCCACCATGCCTGGCACTGTGGTATATGGTACTGATTGTGGTGGGCATGAGTCACCACATCTAGTATTGTTGTATGTGGTTACCAGGGATCAAACCCAGGACCTTACGCCTGCTAGACAGGTGCTGGAACTACTGAGCTAAATCTCTGGTCCTATAGTTTGAGTTTTGATAGATGGGCACAACCATATCACCACCACCCTGATCAAAGCACAGAACATTTTAATCATGCCTAGGAATTCTTTTCAGACCTCTTTACAGCCCTTCCTTCCACTCACAGCCCCATGTAACTAAAAACCCAAATTTGGTCAGCATAGATTACACTTAGCTTTTCTGTACTTCATAAAAAGTAAAACCATGCAGTTTGTACTTCTTTGTCTCATCTCTTTTTGCTCAGCATAACATTTTCCGAGCTTCACTCATACTGTCAGGTAAATCAGTGGTTTGTGCCTCCAAAACTCTGCTGACACTTTGCCAATTGTCTGTTCTCTGTACGTTACACTGTTTTGCCCAAATGATGGCAGTTCCTTTATAATGATAGTGGGTAGAGGTGTGAACATCATATTAGATGGGATTTCATGGGATCTGAAAAGACTGAGGTGAAATTTTGCTAGTTTATCTGGAGAATGGAGATGGGGCCAGTCTTCTCTGTGGGTCTGTGTAAGACTGAGCGAAAACAGGCAGTATTCAGATGTGCTGGGCACTGAGTAAGGGCTCATCAGCTATTAGCGGTTAGCTGGCTCTAAGCCAAGGGAATGAGCTCAAGGTTGGACACTGCTTCTCAGAAGTCCAGCTGCCTAGATCCATTAGTCAAGATGGGCCCCGGGCACCCATACTCAACAGAAACCCATGTGGCCACGTGGCCCAGGGAGATTTTGATGAGTTGAGGTTTCTTGGTAGACTAATGGAGGAAATGCATGGAGATCCTCGATCTGAGGCAGAGTAGATTTGATGGGCAAGACCTCTGAGATGTTATGAGGAGTATTACATAAATGTCATCTGATAGCTCCTCTGGTCACTTTGGTGGGAGTGCCAGGGACCAAGATTCAGGGAGAGAAATGGAAGAGTTGAGTGTGTGATGTTTGGAAGAGGAAGAGGAAGATAAAAAGTTAGTAAGTATTCATTTTCCTTAGAGAATTTCACATACACATAATATTTATCACAAGCCACGTGCTATAATAAGCACTTCCATCAAATACTCTCCCTCCCTATCTGTCTACCTACTCACTTATTTACCTAACTACCTATTTAACTCTCTAGGTATTTGGCTATGCAGTTAATTGTCTAGCACCTAGCTGGATGTATGATATAGCCATCTACTTATTTTTTAAAAAAACATTGAGGTATAATTGAGGTAAAATTTATTGAGGTTTAATATTGAAGAATACACAGATCTTAAGTGTATCATTCAATAAAATTTGATAACTATATATATATATTCTTATACAACCTGTAACCTTATGAAGATAGGGGACATTTCCATCAACCCACAAAGCTCCCTTATGTTCTTTGATCTTCCCCTCCTCCTAAGCAGTATACCTAGTCTGACTTATATTAGATACATTTTTATCTATTCTAGAAATCACATGAGTGAATATATGGTGATTTTCCACAGGAAGATGTGGAGACCTTTGTTAAATCTTGAATGCATGACTGATACTATGCTAACTGCATTGTATCAGGGATTTTATTCAATTTTTGTAATCTCATGAAGTATGTTATTATTCCCATATTACAGATAAAGAAGCTGAGATTCAAAGACATTATATAACATGCCCATGATCCTATAATGACAAGAGTTTGCTATGGACTGAAATATAAATTCTTATATTGAAAAGTAGTCACTAATATGTGGTATTTGGAAGCAGGGGTCTTTGGGAAATAAATAAGTCACTTAAATTAGTGCCCTTATTAAAGGGACCCAGAAGCTACTTTGTTCCCTTTGTGTGAGGAGACAGGAAGCCGATTGCCCTGTAAACCACAAGGCACCCCACTAGACACAGAATCTGTCAGTCTTTATTGTGGATTACCTAGTCTCCAGAACCATGAAAAACAGATCTCTTACCTGTTTCATCTGTTAGCTCTCTAGTTTATAACAGTCTCTTATAGCACTCTGGATAGATTGAGACAAGAATTGGCAACAGGTCACTGAAAGTTGTGAAGGTGCCTTTGGGGATAGATAATGAGGCTGGTAGAAATTTGAGGTGCATGATGGGAAAAGATTTCATTATCTTGACCAGATCTTGAAAGGCAATTCTGAGAGGACTGAAAAGGCGAAGAGAGCTATAGAGACAATCTTGACCCTCTCAGAGAATATCCAAGTCATGCTGAACAGAACGTTGGTAAATACGGATGGTAAGGGCCATTCTGAGGAGGGCTCAGATAACCGCGAAGAATGTTTTGATGGACAATGAAAAAGGCATCCTTGTTACAACATGGTGAACAACTTGGCTGAGTTGTTCTCCAGTTTCAGTGCTCTGTAGAAGGGATAACTTCAGAGTGATGAAACTGGATATTTCAGCTGATGCTAGACCAAGTTTTAAAGGTGTGGACTGACTGACTCCTCTTGACAGCTTATAGTAAAATGAGAGAAGAGAATTTAAAAATGGAATAATTAAGCAAACACAACACTGATTTGGGAAATTCTTTGCCCACCCATAATGCAGAATACCAAGATTGTGACGGAGCAACTGTTTGATGGGTAGAATAGAAGGAATGAGTCATGTTAACAGGATCCAGAAGTTACTGACCAAGACAATGAAAAGTGACCCTTCAGTTAATTCCATCATCATCTCTAGCACATATTAAGAGCAAAGGGAGGAGGGTGGGATATGTAGCCATTTCAGAAGAAGAATCACAGCACCTGCAGGATATCAGTACACCTTGTTACTGCTCAGATTGCAGATCTGATCCCAGCCATCTGCAGCTGAGTTCCTTGGTCACCTTGGGTAGGGGTCTATGGCTCCTGTGCAGTGGCAAATCCTAAATTCCACTTTGCATCTGTTGTCCACACAAGCTCTCTTCTTTCGCTTAGACCACCTAATTTTTCTTAGTCTTAATATATTGCGTTTTACATTATGTCATGTTATATTGGAAATAGCAGCACCTTCTCAAAAGATAAAAAGAGCCACTGATCACAGGCTGGTAATTGGAGCGTGGTGAGATATGGAGCAAAATTTCCCTTGGTTATTCTCAATTTCCAACACATTGGTGGTCATTTTGTTGTTTTACATGAAGCATTGATTACTTAATGACATATTGTTCACATTTTAATAATATTTTGGAACAATTAGGGAAATTACAGAGGACTGGGTCTGGGGAGTGTAGCTGTGCTGAAATCTGGAGTCCATTTATTTAGTATCACTCTCCATATTTAGAGGCATTATTTTTCTTGTCCTTCCTCCCTCCTCTCCTCTCTCTCTCTTCTCCCTTTGTCTTTCTCCTCATACCTTTTCCCCCTTCTTCCTTCTTGCCTTTCTCCTATCTCTCTCTTCTACTCTCTCAGTCTCTCTCTTTCTCTTGCTCTGTCATTCTGTCTCTCTCCCTTTTATGTGCCTATTTTTTTTTTTTTTGAGACAGGGTCTCACTTTGTAGTTCAGGCTGGCCCTGAGCTCACTATGTAGCCCAGGCAAGCCTCGAACTCAGCAATCCTCCTGTCTGTGCCTCCCGAGTGCTGGGATTACAGGCGTGAGCCACCACTCCTGGCACTGTGGTATGCGGTATTGATGGCTGGTGGGCCTGAGTCACCATGCCCAGCATTGTACGTGGTTACTGGGATTGAACTCAGGACCTTGCACTTGCGAGACAGGCGCCGGAACCACTGAGCTAAATCTCCGGCCCTTATGTGTCTATTTTAAAAACCAGTTTTACTTTTTCTGCTTGTTAGGATAAAGCAAGAATGAGAAATTATCCCAACATTGCTGAGAGGCTTATGGTGCTATGAGAAGGCTGCTGGGCCTCCAGAAGCCCTCGTGCTCTGGCACCTGCCCACCACCCTCTGCTAGATTTGCAGGCCGGGCCTAGAAAGCTCTGCACACTTCTACTTTGCAAAGTACACTGATGATTCCTCCCTTCCCTGTTTCCCCTTTTCTCATTCATTTATTCCTTCAGCACATATTTGCTGAGTGCTTTCTGGTTATTAGCATCAGGTTAGACATTGAGGAGGCAGCAAAACACATTTGGTCTCTGACCTCTGGATATTTAAGTTCTAGAAGAAGGGTAAAGAATAAACAATCATGTGCTCAGCGGAAGGTCCGTGACTGTCTCTTGAAGTCCCTTGTGGTTACCGCACTCATGTTGGCCAATGTGGAGGCACAGGCATAGCTCCTGGTTCTATGCTTGATGTTGCAGAGTTTTCATTGCCACTTCTATTTTATTGTTTATCAGTAAATATCTGCAGCACATCACAATTGCATTTATTATGGGGAGTTTGTGTGCGTATGTAACGCAGCTTCATTCTTTTTGTCCCCTTCCCCTCCTATCTCTCCCTGCTCCCACCAATTTTTGTTTCTCTTCTCTTTTCCATATCCCCCTCCTTGTTTCTGTCTCTTGTTTCAGTTCCTTTCTCTTCCTTCCCTTACTCTCCCTCCATTTCCTGTTCCCCTTCCAATCTGAAAAATGATCTCCCTACTTCCTATTATCTGTAGTTTTTTTCTCTATTTGTATTTGGGGGTTTTCAATATAAATCATTTTAGAAAAAAAAGTAATCTTTTGAAATAATTTAAGGTGCCCAAGAAATTGAAAAAGTAGTGTCTGGAGTTCCCAGTATGTTTTACCTAGCTTCCCCTAAAGATAATGTTTTACATAATCAGGAAACATTGTCAAAACTAGGAAATTGACTGTGAACCCAGAGACTGACCTTGTTTAGTCTTCTCTAGTTTGGAGATGCCTCTTCTTTCTTAACCCCTCCTTCTTTCTCTTCACAGTTGTGTGAAAATTTTTCTTTTATCAGATATGTATATTGAAATGTCTGTCCTCACAGTCCGAAGGGAGAACCCATCTAGCATACTGAAGAGTCTCTGGTGTTACTGCTTAACCCGCCCTGTCTTCTCCCATCCCTAACTCCTGGCAACTGCTCATCTGTTCTCCATCACTATAATCTTGTCATTTCAAGAATGTTACATAAATGGACTCAGACGATCTGTAACCCTTTGAGATTCGCCTTTTCCCCTCAACATAACACCCTGGAGACCTATCCACACTGTTGTATGTATCAATGGTTCATTTTGCCATCATTTTGAAGATAAAAGGACTTGGGAATAGGACACTTGAGAAAAAATTCTTTTGTGAAAATACTCCCTTTGTTTTATTTTCAAAGTTAACTTTTACTAGGTTTTCTCCCCCCCCCCCCCTTAGAGTTCTGTATAATCTATTTGAAGCTGATCAGTAGGATGGTCAATTGGCAGGTCATTATTTTTATTATTATTTGATTTGTAAATGGTTTTCCTACAATCATAGCAGTCTTTTATGGTCTCTCGCTATTGCTTTGGGCTCAATGTTTGAGAAATTCTCTTCCATGTAAAGCATTCCTTTTATTTGTTAGGTTAATGCCAGGCACTATAATGAAAAGTCCTCCAAAATTTAATAGCTTAACACAGTAAGGTTTTATATTTTGTTCCAGCAACAGATCATGTATGTGCCTCATCTTTACCAGGCTTTGCCCCGTAAGACAACTTGGAGACCTAGGTTCGGATCTCTCAGGACCTTAAATTCTCTCTTACTGATCCATCAGATAAAGCAGAATGTTAATGGATCTCAGGTTTGCAAAGGTTGAGCCTGGAAGTGGCAGGATCCAGTCCTTCCAGTGGCTGGAACGCATTCTTGTGAATTCCTGTGTTGTGAGGAAGTGGGGTGAGAGTGGATGGAAGGACAGGAAGATGCTGTTCCTCGTGGGTGGGTACATCCCAGAGTTCTTAACATTATGAAAGAGAGAAGCCAGCTGGCGGATGGCTCCATCTGCTTCTTGTCCCATCCTATTTCAGATTAGTAATATCATTGACGCTAATGCTATGATCCAAGAATTCAAATTCTGGTTTTGATTATTTCTGTGCAACCAAGACTAGTAACTCTCCCCAGTTTGAGTCTTAGTTTTTTTTTTTAAATCTATAATATGTGCATTAAATTCAGTAATTTGAGAGAGTTTTATTTTGTGCTAAATTTACTGGCCTTGGACCCATGGGAAAATCTAAGCTCTTGGCTGCAGGAAGGTTCTGTAAATCTAGGTAAGTCTGTTAAACCAAACTCACATTTGCCCATTCATTTTTAACCCAGAGGCCAATGAAAATGGAAACAGCCCTGAGACCACACAGCACAGCTGCTGTTGGAAATGGGAGGGATTGGACAGTTTAGTTATGAGAACAGTAAATTCTGCTCATGATAAATAATTTACTTGGGGATTTGAAAACTGGTCTCACTGTCTCGACTATCTGGCTACTCAAAGACCGAAAACAATTCCAGTTATGTTAGAAAGGAAATAAAAATAAAATTTATCTTCCTGCTTCCTGACTGTTCTCCACCCTTCTACCATCATTTCCAAAAAGCTGTAGATTGCTGTTTGCCAGAGCAGTGAATTCCTCATTTCTAGTTCTCTTGTCACTGCCTTGTCCATGATCACTGGTAGCTCTGTCTGTCAGTATCACATGGAAGACTTAACATTGGTTAAAGTGTATGGATTGATGCTCAGTTTACATCCAGGGTGAAAGCAGAGGAGGACATAAAGTTCAAATGTCTTTTCAGCGGCTCTCCTGCCCCCTTAATTGACAAGACCTGAGGGAAGCCAAACCAAACTTGTATGCTTCTGAGTCAAGTTTCATTCTGGGTTGTACATATCATTTCTTTTATGTCTGAAGTTGATTTTCTACCTTCCTGGGGAAACAGAGCAGCTCTGCAACAAATTTAGTTTTCTGTTGTGGGGGTTTCTAGGGGTCGGTGCAACTTGGATGCTCATTAAGATTACTGAGCCACATCATTTTTAATGTTAGACCCAAGGTAATATTTAATGAGGCTGAAAAGTATATTAATAAAATTGCTTGTAGTAATTAGGAGAAAATTATAATGGTAGAGTAATGGGGAGATTTCAGAAATCAGTTAGGAGTGATCAAGACCAATCTTGAATGTCACTGTTTATTTTTTGCTTTCAATCATCATGAACTGTGCTTTTGCATTTTGTCTTTGAAAAGGAAGTCATTGATTGAGTTCATGCATATTGTTATTATTTTATTCCCTACTGATATCATGGAGAGAACTAGATAGATGGATCTTTTAAATAATTTGTAAACAACTGTCATGATGCCCACTAAAGGCAAATGGATTATCTATTATTCCACCTTCAGGGCATCATAACTGTCCTTGTCTCTGCCCTTATATCAGTGGTGGCAAGAATTAGGTTGTATATGAGCAATACCTTCTTCATAACCTAGATTTACCTGTGTCTGAGATGTTGGGATACAAATGACAATCATGTTGCAAACTTGTGATTCATATACCTACGAACTGTCCACCTCTTGGAAAATACATTGAAAAGATACTTTTTTTAGATGCCAAGTTAGACAGATGATGAGTGTTGGTTTTGAACTTTCAGGTTATTTCTGTATATATTTCTTAATTTTAATTGGCTTCTCAGAATACAACAGATCATACATTAGATATATATCAATGGACTTTTCCTTTTGCCAAAGACTATGAATATTTCTCAATGCAAAACTGACAGAATATTGCAACTCTTAGGAATTTGGATGATAATCCCCATCACCTGCTTTGCTGCCATCAACCTGGCCAAGGATGGTGGGTGGGAGAGGAAACTAGTTGTTTTTCTCATGCTCCTGGGATGAGAGGGAGATGGGATAAGAACAGGGTCAGGGTCTTGGAGGTAAATCAGTCCGTGCTGCACTGTCTTGTCCAGGCATCAGCTGTCAGTGTGATGGTTTTGCCTGATGGTCTTGCTGCTATATGAGCCAGTAGGAGCATGGCAGGGGAAGCCCAGGGCAGATGTGTTACTTATGATAGAGGGTGGCCAGGCAAAGCCAATCTGGCACCCTGGTGGGGTTCACTTGTGGAAAAGCTCTGCTTGGTGAGCACCTTTCTCCTGCTATGGGACCAAGGATATAACTGGCCTTTTTTTTTTTTGCATGCCTCAGACTTTACCACATTGTCAGTCCTATTTGTCTCTCAGTGGTGGAATGCTGACCTACATTTGAAATTTGGGGATTACCAATCCCAATCACATTTAATCCTTTGTGTCTCTCCCATATCTGCTGTTTTTTTCCTGTGGTCCCAGCCAGGGTTGAGCCTTCATCCATTCATGCCTGTTCTAACAAATCTTCTGGATAGGCTTCGTGCATCTTCCCTCTGTACCTCCAAGTCTGAGCTATGGAACGCAACTGCCACACGACTGTGTCTAAGATTTGACAGCTGGCTGGGCCACTCTGATATGCATACCCACTCTGGTTTTCTGTGGGCTGAAAGGGTCTTTCTGACTGATTGAGACCTGCTAGCTTCTCCAACCAGGTCTCCCAGGTCATCTACCTACCTAGCATCATCAGTAAGAGCATCTTCTATATATTTATTTGTGTTTGCCAACTCAGACCATTCTCACAAGACACCATCTTCCCATTTTCTTCCTGCTGTTAGGACCCTTTTCTCTCTGATCCCATATCATCCACCTATCAAACATCCATGAGATCTTTTCCTTCTTTGGAGTGTGGCATTCTCATCCACTCTTTCTGGGCTCAGCCCATGACGTTTCTCAGTATTTCCAGGTATCTCATTGGTTTTTTTAACAAATGATTCATGTAGTCAGCTCTTTTTTTTTTTTAACCTTACCCATGAGATCTTTATGGAAAATGCTTTTCTCTTTCATCATTGGACCTTTGAAACAAGATGATGGTGATAAAATGGTCTTGGGTTCAAATGCTATTTACATCTGTGATTTTGTTTAACTTTTCTCAATTTCTACTCTTCAGTGGCAATGAACCAGCCATTATTTTATAGTTTACTATGAGAATGAGTTGAAGTAGTTTATGTAGAACTGAAACTGACATGGGAGGTGAGCTAAATAAAGGTTGTTATCATTATTCATCTTCATCCTCACCACCTTCGTCCCTGTCACCATCACTGGGTCCCAGAAAATGCTAGATATTCAATAAGTTCTTGTTGCATAAAGTGTCTAAAGAGATGAATGATATAAATCATTTTGCTGAATTCTTATGTTATTAAAAATGGAGTTAATAAAGGAACATTCATTTTCTCATCTCTCTTTTTTCTTGAACTTTATCCCCCCAACTCCAGAGTGAATGTCTGTCAGACATTAGCAAAACACTTTACTTGCTTAAGCGATCTGAGAACATTTGGAAGAGAGCCACTTTGCCCAATAAGCTAATAGCTGAAGTCAGGATTCACCTCCCTGCTGGTTGAGTGACACCCCATTTTCCCCTCTTAAAAGAACTAAATGGCCTATATTTCTTTTTTAAATTAAAGTGAGTGAAAATGAATTTCACAACTCCCCTGGAGATGACTGGAGACACACTGAGATGTCAAATAAAAAAGTTGAGAATTGCTGAGTTCAAGCTCAGCACTGTGGGTTCCTAAGAAAGATGAAACATGAGAAGCATCCAGCATGGAGGAAGACAGAGGAGGAAGGTGGAGGGAGAATCAGGGAAGACAGATTATGTAGCATAGATATGAGGGGACAAGAGGCGGGGGAAGTGGTGTTGAAAAGAAACTGTCAAATGAATGATCTTTAACTTCAAAGAGAAAAAGCAAAGGCAGCCCAAGACATGTTGAATATTTGCCCAAAGAATTATTCCTGCTTGCTCTATGAATGATTCTTCATTATGCAAAAATATTGAAAGCAGAAAGGAAATTATTGTTTTGAGCTTGGAAATTTCTCACTTCCCTGACTTTGCTAACGAGATTTGAACCCATTGTCTCTGTTTTGCTGTGAGGCTTCGTCAATAGCAGGATATCCTAAGGGATTGTGTACTGAGTTCATTTCAGTTTCATAAGTGTTTATTGAAACTCAGGATGTGTCTAGAGCCAGGATCAGATCTACGCTGGATGTTCAGATGGGGATGATCAGTCTCTTGGGCCCAAAGGGATTCTTGGTAAGATGAGGAGAAACCCTTGGAGAATTGCAGTTTGGTGTGCCTCCCTCTCAGCTCCAGTGCTTGACTTATCTTAGCCCAGGGAGGACGTCTCTTTCTGGGGCTCAGGCGGGCCTGATAGGGCACCTCCATTAGTACCCCTGAGTGCCCCTGCCTATGTTCTCACCGCCCCTAGTCTTCTTTCTTGCTTACTACAGAAATCACCTGAAATCGTGTGACAACCCATTACCCTTTGGCTCTGTCACACCTGGCTTCCTTTGCACTTGGAACAAAATGGAAATGCAACGTGGCCCAGAGGCCCTGTGTGATTTCATCTCTACTAGCCTCTTACATTTTGCCCACCCTCATTTCTAAACCTCAGCATTCGTTTTTCTGTCTTTTTGGAAGGTACCTCCCTAAACTCTGTGTGGGTTGGTCTTCTCTGTTTAAGAGGGTTTAGATGCTGAATCTACGCCACCTTCTCCTTGCCCCATGCTTTCCTCTCTCTTTGTTACCTGATGTTGATGTTTGTAATTATTGTTTTCTTACTCGTGTTTTTCTTTTCCCACTGGATTGCGAACTTAGGAGGGCATGGTCCTTGTCTCCTTGTTTGCTGCCTTGTCCCGGCACCCAGAGTGCACTAGTTACTCAATGAAAAAATTGGAGTTGAGTTAATGTACCTGGACTCTGCACAGCAGCTAGGCCAGTACCAGAACCCTCTAGTGAAACCAGCTGAAGGAGAAGAGGAGTTAGGGAAGGAATGCAACTAACTCAGGGAACCTGGAACAGCCTGCTCCCTTGGCTCTTCCTTGCCCTGTTTTAAAAACAAATTATCCTCAAGGATCTTCCCACTTAGTTCTCAAAATTCTTTGAGTGTAAAAGCTCAGAGACATAACAGTCTCTTGATTGACAGTTCCTTGCCCCAAGCCTGCCCCAGAAATGTTTTCTTTAGGAGATGTTTCTCTCTGCCTGCCTGTCTCGTGGTGACGTTTTTAGGTTTAATTAGAGGCTGTTACCCCTTCCTAAGTAGTTGCATGCCAGACGCACCAAATAACCTTAGCACTGAGTGCTAGGCTAGGAGAGTGGAATAACAATTTGATTTCAAGTGCTTAAAAGCTAAAGGCCTCTACATCACAATTGCTCACTTCCTTGCTTTAACAAGTTAAATGAGTTCTGTATGAATTTTTAAATTTGTTCAATAACATTTTATTGAGGCGCCTACCTACCCTGCACACTGTGCTGGCTCAAAAGCTATGGCAAGCACTATGGCAAAGCTGCCTGCTACTGAGAGCATTGTGAGGACACTGTGCTGAACATCTCACACGTGTGATTCTGCATGTGATTCTCCCCAGCAGTACTTGGAAGCAGAGGCACTGAGTTTCCTTGTGTCCAACTGGGGAGCATTGCCTTGGAAAGGCTGCCTCTGTTGCAAAGACAGAAAAGCAGCCAGTGACGAAGAGTAGAAGGTGTGATGTGGTGTCTCCTCCTGAGGAGTGTACTGTGTATTGGTTGCAGCAGGAGCAGGACTCTAGAAGGGATGAGCCGTTGGGCAGCCCCCTCGGTGCACCTTTCTTTCGCGAGGGAGAAACCGCAGCTTCCCTGGCAGGCACGGCCCTCTGTAGCTAACTGGGCTGCTTTAACCTCAGCGTCTTCAGGTTGCCCTCGTCAGCTGCTCTCTGGTGAGATAACCTTTTCTCATGGCCTCTGTCTGCCTGTGCTTGTGCTCTTGCACTAGACTCCCTGCTGGGACTTGCTCTGCGATCTCTTGCCAGAACCAGAGGCTGCTCTGCAATCCCACGTTCTGCTGAGGACTCATGATTCTGTGGTCCTGTGGATTCTTGTTGTTTTTTGCCATGGCTCTCCAGACCATGAAGATGCTGTGTCTTAGATGCTTCCACTGAGTGTCCATTGCACACCTCTGAGATGCTTTCACTGTAGCATCCACAAATGTTGGAGTTTGGCATCAGAGTAGTCCTGGTGGTGGGATGGCCGGAAGAGGGGGAGGAAAGAAACACTAGTCTGAGAGTCATACCACTAACCCGCCCTATGCTATGGAGATCTTCATAAAACCTTTGTCTATTCACACTTCATTTTACCTACTTGTCAAATGAGAAGGCTGCACAAGATAATCTTATAAAATTGTAGCCTGAGGTCTCTGCATCTGTTCTTTGGCTTGTTCTGAGTGTTAACATATCCCAATATAAGGGGAGATCATGATTAGAATCGTGAATTTTGGAGACAACGTTGGCATCCTATAGGCAGTTTAACCTTGGCCAAGCCAGTTACATTTTCTGAGACTGGCTTTCTCTACCTGTAGAGTAGGTTCAACACTGGAACCTTCCTCGAAGGTTATTGTGAGGATAGAATAGAATCATTCAGTTAAATCAGCTAGTCTGTGTCTAGCACAGTAAAACGTACTGAAATATTAGTTGAATCTTAGCTATATCTTCCTTTTATATTGAAATGAATCTCTGTTGGTCTTTCTCAGTGCCTCCTACAAGGGGAAGTGCCCCTTGCTGGCCTTTCAGGCCCTTGCCAACCACTGTGTATTTTCAGTTGGTACTACCAGAGGTACCCGGGTTCTTTGCACCTGGCAGACCTGGCTCTGACAGGAGGAGACTTATCTGTCATTACAGCTGGAGCACTGGGAGGTCAGCAGTACAGTGGCTTTATTTTGTTCAGTACTTACAGGCTGTCTGTATCTCTTCCATGATTCTGATGGCCACAAGGGAGGGGCCAAGGGCCATTTTCCAGGAGATCCAGCTACAGTATATGTGGCCCTGAAAAAAAACCATCCTGCACGTGGATGGGAACATAGGTGGAATAAAGGCACTGCAGTAGGAGATCAAAAGATGAGGCTCAGAAACATGACTGAGGAGATCTGGTCAGAGAGAAGTTCAATCTGGAGGGAGGAAGGCAGTAGCTTAGATAACTGCTGCTTGTGGTGTAGGAAATACTGAGAAGGGAAGGATGAGGGATGGGTGGATATGTGGGTGGGAGAGGGGCCGCTCAGCACCTTGACCCAAGCAGCTCTCCTCCTGTGGTCAGTCTTGTAGTTGACTGAGAAGAAAGGCAGATTTAGCTCTCTGTTCAGAAGCAGCTGAGAGTTATAAAACCTCTGCTTGTGAATGATTCTAAGGTCACTGAGAACGGTTCTTGAGGCAAAGATTTGTGGGATCGGAGTGTTTGCAGTTATACCTTCTCTCTCTCCCTCCTATAGGTAGGATCTTCTGTCCCCAGGAGCCTATTTTTCATTTCCAGGGCAGAACTGACTATTGGCACTGTGCAGGACAAGTTTGGCTTTAGGAGATGATGTATAGTATCCAAGTGTGCTGCCTGGTTAATAAATTATCTCCTTGGTCACTGGACAGTGAGCTATTTCAAATTGTAGCTAGTGAGCTTTGTGGAGCCTCTGAATTCTGAATTTTCAGGGTGAATAAACTGAACACATGCCTACTATGTTCTGGAGATGTGACAGTGCTGGTCTAGAGAAACGTCTGCACCTAAAGAGGAGGAGGGTTGGGACTATTCTTTAATGGGCACCCATTGTGTGCAGTTCTTTGACAGAATTTGTTCCTTTTCATCACCACCACAGTTCAGTGGAGGAACTGTTCTTGAAAAGGGAAGTTTGGGCTCAAGAAGGTTAAAAGATTGGCTGGAGGGCCCGAGGGTTAGCTCAGTGGTTCCGGCGCCTGCCTCGCAAGTGCAAGGTCCTGAGTTCGATCCCCGGTAACCACATACAATGCTGGGCGTGGAGACTCACGCCCACCAGCAATCAATAACACATACCACAGTGCCAGGCGTGGTGGCTCATGCCTGTAATCCCAGCACTCGGGAGGCAGAGACAGGAGGATTGCTGAGTTCGAGGCTTGCCTGAACTACGTAGTGAGCTCAGAGCCAGCCTGAACTACAAAACGAGACCCTGTCTCAAAAAAAAAAAAAAAAAAAAAAAACTTGCTGGAAGCCAGAATCTGACACACAATTTGCTAAGACTTTGAATTCAGACATAATTTCACAAATGTACATGTTGGGCTGGGGATTTAGCTCAGTGATGTCACACCTGCCTTGAAAACACAGGCTCCTGAGTTCAATCCCTGGTAATGAAAAAATAAAATTCAAAATGTACATGCCTGTGCTTTTTCCATTTAGTTATAAATATTTGA
>PVIC010009045.1:0-46617 GCA_004025085.1 Thryonomys swinderianus | reverse complement strand
TAGATCCTGTTCCTCAGCTTCTGGCGTCACCTGAGTTTGCCCCTAAGGGCCTGGATACAGTCTTCTCCACGTCCTATCTCACCGTCAGCCTCGTCCCAGCAGTTCTTCACGGTAGAGAATATGAGGACACACCTAACTTGCCTATGTATACTGCAAAGTTGTACAACTGAGTCGACAAAGTGCTACCATCTGGAGGCACTGAAATGAAGCATCAGTGAAGGAATCATACAGAAACTGTACCTGTAACCAAAACCAAGCAACACCCAACTAAAACCCTACCTCCATTTAAACAACAACAAAAAAGTTCCTCCAATAGCTGCTCCACAAAATCGTAATCATCTTACTGGAATCGGAATCGTCTTTATCAAATGTGCACACATCAACATAGGACGCAAGAAACATGAAAGGAGCGTGACACCTCCAAAGACAGTAATTCTGAAATACAACTGAATCTGAAGGAAATCTACGTCATGCCTGGAAAAGAATTCAAAATAATGATTCTAAAGAGGTATGATCCAAGATAAAACAGATGAATACAAAAAATTAAAAATACCAGGATATGAATGAAAACTCAACAGATACCACAAAAAAATCAATCAACAATCTTATAGCTAAAAATTACAATCAATGCCAAAAAGCATGATACAAATCTTCTACAACAGAACAAGAAAAAAAATTAATTTCTAAACTTGAAAAGAGATCCTCTGAATTAGAAAGATAAAAAGGAAACAGAGAAAAATAAGAATGAAGACAGCCTATGAATCCTATTAAGCAAAGAAGTACTTACACATGGTGAATTTTAAGGTGATAAAAAAGTGAAAAATCTTTGAAAATCTATTTCATGAAATAATGCTGTAACTTTCCAATCTTACCTGAGATATGGATATTCATGTACAAGAAACCCAAACAGCCCAAACTCGATTCAACCAAAATAGGCCTTTCCCAAGACATAGTACAGTCAAAATGTCAGAGAAAATTCCAAAAATAACATGAGAAATGGAGCAGTTCATTTACAAGGGAATGCTCATCAGGCTAACAGCAGATTTGTCAGCAACAATCTTACAGGCTAGAAGAAAATGAGATGGTACATTCAAAACACAGAAAGAAAAAAAGTGCCATTAAATTACCCCATCAGAAAACCTGCTAGAACTGATAAACAACAAAATTGTAGGAATCAAAATCAATATACAACAAAATACACTCCAAAACTGGAGTTGAATAATAGATTTAAAAAGCAATCCAATTTGTAATAGCTGTAAAAATTAAAATATTCAATGCAAGGAACTGAAATATCTCTATAATGAAAATTATAAAACACTAATGCAACAAATTATAGAAGATACATATACACTAAGTATCAATATCCCACAGTCATAGACTGAAAGAATTAATATCATTAAAATGTCCTTAAGCAAAAGCATTTCAAAGATTCAGTGTAATTCTTACCAAAAGGCCAACAGTTACTTTTTTCAAAGACAGTTTTAAAAATCTTGAAATTGATGTGAAGCTACAAAATATCCATAATAGCCACAGCAATCCTGAGCAAAAACAATCAAGCTGAAGCCATCACAACTGACTTCAAAACAATATAAAACTACAGCAACCAGCATAGCAAGACAGATAGAGAAAAATAAACCAATGGAACACAGTAAAGAGCCCAAAAATTAACCCACAGTCATACACTTAACTGATTCTCAACAGAAGTGCAATGAACATACAGTAAAGGAAGACTTTGCAACAAATAACGCTGGCAAAACTGGATATACAGATGCAAAAAAGTGAAACTGGGGGCCGGAGGGTTAGCTCAGTGGTTCCGGTGCCTGCCTCACAAGCACAAGGACCTGAGTTCGATCCCCGGTAACCACATATAATGCTGGGCGTGGAGACACGCCCACCAACAATCAATACCACGTACCACAATGCCAGACGTGGTGGCTCACGCCTGTAATCCCAGCACTCGGGAGGCAGAGACAGGAGGATTGCTGAGTTCGCGGCGGCTTGCCTGGGCATCATAGTGAGCTCAGGGCCAGCCTGAACTACAAAGCAAGACCCTGTCTCCAAAAAGCAAAAAAAAAAAAAAAAAAGTGAAACTGGACCCTCTCACTGGACACAAAAATCAACTCAAGATGGATTGATCGCCTAAACTTCTGAAGCTGCTAGAGGAAAAGACAAAGAAAATAATACATGAGCATACACAATGATTTCCTTAGGAACCCAAAGGCACAGGCAAAAACAATTCTAAAAATAGATAAATGGCATTATATCAACCTGAAAAGCTTCTACACAGCAAAGGAAATAATAGAATTAAAGATAACTTATAAAATGAGAGAAAATCTGTCCAAACTACTCATCCAACAAAGGACTAATATCCAGAATATATAAGAAAGTCCAAACTCAAAAAATCTAATTTAAAATGGAATAAACATTAGAAATTTCTCAAAAGATGACAAATAGGGCTGGAGGGTTAGCTCAGTGGTTCTGGCGCCTGCCTCGCAAGCGCAAGGTCCTGAGTACGATCCCCGGTAACCACATATAATGCTGGGCGCGGAGACACGCCCACCAGCAATCAACACCGCATACCACAATGCCGGACATGGTGGCTCACACCTGTCATCCCAGCACTCGGGAGGCAGAGGCAGGAGGATTGCTGAGTTCGCGGTGGCTTGCCTGGGCACCATAGTGAGCTCAGGGCCAGCCTGAGCTACAAAGCGAGACCCTGTCTCAAAAAGCAAAAAAAAAAAAAGATGACAAATAAATGATCAACACTGACATGAAAAAATGTTCATTATGATACTATCAGAGAAATGCAAATCAAAACTATAAGCCTATTTTACCCAACTGGAATGGCTATTACAAAAATACAACAAATGTAGCTAAGAATATGGAGAAAAAAGAACTCTTACACTCTGTTGTTGGGAATGGAAATTAGTGCAGTCATTATGGAAAACAGAAGAGAAACTCTCCAAAAACATTGAAAATAGGACTACCATGCATTCTAGCTATCCCACTATGGGTATACATCCAAAAGAAATGGAATCAGCATAATAAAGAAGTATATGTCCACCTATATTTATTGCAGCACTATTCACAGTAGCCAAAATATGGAAGTCTAACATTGTAGTGCAATGGTAAAGAAATCGCCTAATATGTGCGAGGTGCTGGTTCCATCCTCAGTACTGAAAATAAACCCAACACAGCGGGTAAAATATGGAATCAACTGCATCCCCTCAGAGGACAGATAAAGAACATGTGTCATATTACACAAGGCAGTGCTGCTCATAAAGAAGACAGAAACGTGTTACCCACAGCACCATGAAGGAACTGAAGGGTGTTATGTTTGGTGAGATAAGCAGACATAGAAAAGCAGATACTGCATGCTCCTTTTCACATGTGGAAACTATCATGTCTGTAGGAGAATGACCCGGGACAGTGATCACTAAAGACTAGGAACGGTGAGGGCAGCAGACGTTGGGAAGGAGGGCTACCCAGTACTAGAACACACAGAGGAAGAGCCAGTTCTGATTTTCCTGCAGAACTACCATTGAATGCAATTTATTATACATTATAATATGACTAGAAGGGTATGAAATTCTGAAAACATAATTAATATTATAAGATACGGAGAAGCTTATTGTTCTGGTTTCATTATAACATATTGTACATGCATGCCAGATTACTATGCTCTACCCATAAAGGTGAAGAAATATTGTATCTCAGCGAAAATAATTTTCAGAGCAGTCTCTGAGATCAATGCTCAGATAGCATCTCTCTTCCTTTATTCAACATTGCTAAAGAAATACTTATTGGGAGCGATTACAGGACTGCAACTCTTCTGGGCATGGTGGACAGAGAATAAAACGAACTAAACAACGAGGTTAATTCCATAAAGACCACCACAAGCTGACAGCAGGGTAAGGTAGAGGCATGGACTGAAGCACATGGTGTGATGAGGAGTCAGCGAGGCTATCACAAAGCTATCATCGCTCCTGGAGGTGTCCAGCCAAGGCTGGCTGTGCAGAAAGTGTACCAGGAACGTGTAAGCACAGGGCCTTGGACGATGTGGGCAGAGTTCCCTAATCAACAGAGAGAAATTTACTGAGGCTTTCTGAGAAGACGGGCCTTCAAGCACACAGTGAAAAGAGTAGAAGTTGCCCCTGTTAATCATTCTTTAACCCTTAGGCTTCTCAACACAGAATATGATTCACTCTTATCCAAATATTACGGTTATCTAAAGGCCTTTAAATCCATATTTTATCCTAGTTTGTAACTATCTTTTATTGTAGCAATTTTAATGTATGCGGAGAGTTACATGAGAAACACTGAGCTTATTATATTGATGCTGAAGCTTTTAAGAAATGTTCTGTGACTGAATTATGGTTTATGCTCCCAGCCACAGTACTTTAATTATTTATAGCAGACCATGCAATTATTGAAAATTAATCCATTCATTGATTTGATTTTTGGACATAAATTTTTCCTGTATCTGTTTTCATCATTTTCACTGAGAAAAGAACTTCCACTGACGACAACCTATTCAAAAGGTGGAGTTTATGATCAACAAATGAGACTACACCAAATTAAACCCCTCTGCATCGAAAATAACCAACAGGGTGAAGCGACAACTTGCAGAATGGGAGAAAATCTTTGCCAGCTACTCAGGATAGGATTCATACCAGAATACATAGGAAATAAACAATCAGGCATCAAATACTCCAATCACTCAGAGGACAAACAGGAGCAGACATGTCTCAGAAGAGGCACCAGCGGCCAGTAAGGACATGACAACATCTCTGACCACTGGGGCAATGGAGAGTCAATCAACAGTGACATCCCGGGTCTCCCCAGGCAGAAAGGCTTCAGAAAGATCACAACGACCAGCGATGGCTGCGGAAGAACAGCCCTGCACACTGCTGGTACCAGTGGAAATGAGGACAGCCACTCTGGGAACCAGCACGGAGGCACATGACCCAGTTACAAAGCTCCTCTTCTACACCCGCAGGGAGTCAGGCCGGCGACTGGAGAGACATACTCAGGTTCATTCCAGCACAATTCGCAGCCACCAAGAGATGGAAACAGCGCAGGTGCCCAACAATGGAGGAATGAATAAGGAAAACAGGATCTGGGCACTTCCTGGAGTATATTCGGCCATAAAGAGCAAAATCAATTTGAAGGAGTGTGGAGAGCATTGGAGATCGTGATGTTAGGCGAAACAGGCCAGATGCATAAAGTCAAGTATCTCGTGTTGACTAATCTGTGACTTTAAAAAAGCATGAAAGTAGAAGGGTCACTAGGACAGTAACATTAAAGCAGAGGGCGGGCACGAGCACAGATGAGCACAGAGTGCAACGAAGGGAGCCAGGTGAGGGGTACAGAAATGCACCCTGGCATATATGAGCACAGGACGTCGAAGGCTAACATTTTATAAAATTAATAAACATTTTCAAAATAAAACATTTCTGCCGGGCGTGATGGCTCACGCCTGTCATCCCAGTACTCAGGAGGCAGAGGCAGGAGGATTGCTGAGTTCCAGGCTTGCCTGGGCTACACAGTGAGCTCAGGGCCAGCCTGAACTACAAAGCGAGACCCTGTCTCAAAGCAAAACAAAACAAAGCAAGAAAACCTTTCTTCGCATAATTCATATCTGAAGAACAAAGGGAGGAGAGAAGTGAAAGGGGAAGGGGAAAAAAAAAATGAGGTAGAGGAAGAGGACAGAGGAGGATCTCGGGGCCGCGGGGAGCCAGACTCCGTCCATCCGAGGCAGGAATCAGTGTGTATGGTATGAGGAGTCAAAATATTTTAATTAAAATAGTTTTTAATGATCAAAACTCATTCTACTTTTGAGTTGAGAGAGGCTCCCAAACTTGCCTTCGGACCCTCCCGGAAGCGGCTGCCGGTACCGTCTTCACGGAACTCGCGGTACAGCGTTCCCGTTTGCTGACTAACCTCCCCATACCGCGAAGGTTTATACCCGGCCCACGTCGCCGGTACCCGGAAGCGCCATCCTCTGATTTCTTCTGACCCTTGGGACGACAAACACTAGAACGCCCCTCCTAGGAGCAACCGCAGCCTCGGCGGGACCCTGCGCCCTGCGCCAGGGAACGCGCTGGACAGGGTGTCCCGGCAGGAGGCGCCTCTGCGATCAGACACCGAGCGCCCCCCGGCACACGCGGTCTTTGGGTGCGCTCGGGGAGCACCTCCAAGCCGGCCTCCGGCGGGGGGAGGAGCCCCTCCCCTCCACGCTGAGAACCAACCTGCTCACACGAGAGGCTCCCGTTCCTAGTGCCCGGGCCATGGCACGCGCAGGGTTGGCAGACATCCACCGCTGAGGGGTCGGCACCAACTTCTCGGAAGAAGAACTCCCTGCACAGCTCGCAGTGCCCTCCTGTGCGGGGGAAAGTTGTGCAGTGTGGTTTCCCGTTCATTAAAATCAGCGGCATAACTCAAAATTAAAGACTATATTCCTCTGAGGGGGTTCCCTAATGCTGGGGACGTCCACTGGAAGCCCCTGTCTTCCCTACCTGCCCATTTAGTGATCCAGAGCACACGAGAGAGTGAAGCCGGGCAAACTCTGCTTTACTTCATTACACTCCATCTGCCGCACTCCAGCCCTCCACAGAGGCTGCGCCTTGCAGGGGCCCATGCATTTTTAAAATAAATCTTATTTCAAAACCTTATTTCTGGGGCCAACTCTTCACATAAGTCAACACCAGAAAGTTCTACACATGCTCTAAACGGTATTTGCAAAGTGTGAACCAAATAGGTTGGCAGTATTAAAAATATTATTCTAATACCAAATCTTACACGATTTGAGTGTTCTAATGCAATAGATTATTATACATTTAACATGATTAAAAGCAAATGCTGGGGGCTGAGAATTTAGCTCAGTGATTCCAGTGCCTGCCTCACAAGTGCAAAGTCCTGAGTGCAAACCCTGGTACCCCCAAAAAGAGCAAATGCTTCTGTTAGGGAGTGTTATTTTACTTCAAACAGCAAAACAAATCCATTATTTCAGATGCACCAGGATATTTGCATGTTAAATATTATAATAGCCTCACTTATCAGACCTGTCAGGGAACTCCTATCGGTCCAGTAGGCTCACTAGCATTTCCCCTTACTGTCTGATGTGAGAAGAAAGCCCACACAGGAAGGAATTTCTTTTTTTTTTTTTTTTGCTTTTTGAGACAGGGTCTCGCTTTGTAGTTCAGGCTGGCTCTGAGCTCACTATGGCGCCCAGGCAAGCCGCCACGAACTCAGCAATCCTCCTGTCTCTGCCTCCCGAGTGCTGGGATGACAGACGTGAGCCACCACGCCCGGCATTGTGGTATGTGGCGTTGTTGGTGGGCGTGTCTCCACGCCCAGCATTATATGTGGTTACCGGGGATCGAACTCAGGACCTTGCGCTTGCGCTTGCAAGGCAGGTGCCAGAACCACTGAGCTAACCCTCTGGCCCCAGGAAGGAATTTCTTAAGCAAACGTGAGTAACACACAAGACCACTGATACAAGCTGAAATAAAATTCAAAGCTAACAACTTTCCCTTTAAACATTATGCTTTCTGCTCAAATTCACCTGATGTGCTGCCAATTTCCTCCAAGGAACTTAAGCATTATGTACTTCATACCTCTACTATTAAACTCTAAAAAATAAACCTTTATAGAACCTTCAAAAACTATTTTAGACATAAGGACAGAATCTTGGTGACACTGAAAAAAAAACTTATGTTAAGGCAAATGCTAAGTTAAAACCAAGGAGTTTTCTAGAAGGAAAATAATGGGAGTGGAAATAAAACAGTATTTCTTATATGGGGGTGGGAAGACTAAAGAAACAATCAAGTGAAAATACTACTCTGATGGATATTGGCTATGTACCAAAATTTACATGGGGCTATATTTGTAAAATACTTCCACTTATATGTGGTGAAACCCCTCACAATCTCTTTATCGTCCAATGCAATATTCAGCAAGTAATTACTAAACCCCGAGCATGATGTCTCAACCCTGAGGAGGAGGAGAGCAGGGTAGACCCCGCGTGCTCTGGGTTTGGGCTCACGGTGCTTTCTTCAGTCTGCTGGGGAAGAGGACGAGACACCCACCCCAGGCTGTGGCAGCCAGAAGGTGTCGCTGAGGCACGCGGGGATCTAGACCTTCCCGCTCTGGCAGAACGTCAGGAGTTCCGTCCTGTCTCTTACAAACACACCGTGGACGCGTGCTAACCCGCACAGGGCGTTTCCTGCAACTTGACCTTTCTGCATGTTCACCCAGGGGATAAAGCCACCATGGCCGCCTTGCCCAAGGTCAAGTTCCCGGGTGCGGTCTTGACCCCTTTCTGTCTCCTTCCCTACCCACTGTGGGCAAAAGCTCTCAAGCTGCCATCCTAAGTATCTCTTGGTAATCCATCTGATTTAAAAGTACGTGGACATTACTTTTTTCCTGGATGACGGCTGCAAACTCGTTTTCCCAAACTCTTCTTGACCTTCCCCAATGCCTTCTCCAAATGACAGCCAAGTGGATCTTAAAAACACAAAACCGTTCTGTGCCTTAAATATACAAAACCGGTCCATGGCATCTCACTGACTTTAGAAAAAATCAAGCTTTTTTCTCCAGTACTGGGGATTGAACCAGGGCTTTCGCACTATGCTGAGCTTTATCTCCAGCTTTTATGGTTTTTATTTTTGACACAGAGTCTCAGTAATTTGCCCAGACCGGGCTCCGAGTCGTAGATCCTCCTGTTCTAGCCTTGCAGGACTGCAGGGATTACAGCCTCGCAAGCCAGACTCTACCGCCCGTCACGGGGCCTTCCTGGGCTGCCCTGACCTCCATCCTGGCTTCCGTTTTCACCGCTGGCCAGTTTTCCTTCTGTCGGTTTTTCCAATGTATCACCTTCCTTCCTCCAACCTCCCCTGCTCATGTTTTCCTTTCTGGAAATGTTATTTCATACACAGAGACACAGACACACAGACACACAGACACACAGAGACACAGACACACAGAGACACACAGACACACAGACACACAGAGACACAGACACACAGAGACACACACACACACATCCATGGATAATGCCTGCTGTACTGCATCCTGGCCCTTCTCAAACAACTTCAGAACCGTCCCCTGGACAGTTCGCCTCCCCTGCTATCCAATAATCAGAGACAGACACGTTCATTCTCTCTTCCACTGCTTCTCTCCACCCGGAGCCACGCGAGGCATCCGTCACTTCCTAACAGGCTCCTTCCTTCAAGCAGCTCTTCCAGATGCATCCTGCTCCGGCCATCCCATCTCCAAATTCAGGTATCTGCTTCTGCTTGTAACATACCGCCCTTTCGGAAAACAGTTTTGCGTCCTAGCCCCAAAGCCCTGTGCTTTGAGAACCAAGCTTTATCATTGTCTGCTTTAAGCAGCACGTCAAGACAGCAGCCCCAGGTGACCTGTGTCCCCGCCACACATGAATGAACGGGACCGTCTCTAAGTGGGGAAGCAGACCTAAGGGGACAAGGTGGAAACTCATGTCAAGGACACACACCCACACCATGGTCACTCCGGCTAAGTATTGCAGTCTGGTCAGCGTGAGCTCGTTAGAAGAAGCCTTCTCCCGCAGACAGCTGAGAACCAGAGAGCTCTTTCCAAACACCGCCGAGCAGTCTGTAATCAGGAAGCCGTGGCGCACAGCTCTGGCCCCGAAGCGCAGGTGAGGAAGAGGGCGTGTGACCCGGGGCACGCGGGCCCGGCAGCCAGCCCCCCCACCCCGCCCTACCTGCCGTGTTGTGTCCGCATGTGTCGCACGCTCCTCCGCCCCCGCGGCTGCGCTCCAGGGGAAAAAGGTCCCGCGAGGCATTGTAGTGGCAGCTGGCCGCGTGGCCGTGGCACCGGCAGGGTTGACAGGGCGAAGCGTGCTCGTGGTCCCCTCCGCGGAAGGGCTTGTCGTTGTACAGAGGCCGGCACCGCTCGCACTAGAGGAGGAGGGAATCAGAACACGGAGGGAGCTGTGGCTTTTGCAATGTGCAAACCACTTAGTCTACTAAATATAAGGAGAATATTCACGAGCTCATATCCAGGACTCCTTTTAATTTTGAAAAAGTTCTCTGCATCAGGGGAAAAGCATTTCACAGGCATGAGACCTGATGCTCTATCACTTCAGAACCTTGTTGAGATGCGTAAACTCCCCCTGCTCAGGCACAGGAGCAAAGGAAATGAAAAGTAGCAAAAGAGTAATTTACACTGACAACTTGGAAAGTGGGACAGTTTTTATTTCTTTGGACAATTGTCTTTCACGCGTACCGGTGTGTCACACTAAGGACGGACGTTCCTGCGCCCTGGAGGCCCAGCAGGCCCTTCCTGAAAGTTCATCTGCCTCCAACATCCGGGACCCTGGACCCCTCCAACGTGACATCTTTGCTGCCAGCACCTGCTCCGGGTCATCGTCCCCTATCTATGGCGCAGCAGCCCCTGTCCTCACTTCCGGTAAGTTCATCCTCCCTAAGATGCTTGGGTTGTGCATCTACCCCCTCAAAGGCCAGCAGCCATTTGATTTTTTTTTTTTTTTGAGACAGGGTCTGGCTGTGTAGCTCAGGCTGGCCCTGAGCTCACTGTGTAGCCCAGGCAAGCCTCGAACTCAGCGATCCTCCTGCCTCTGCCTCCTAAGTGCTGAGATGACAGACGTGAGCCATCACACCCGGCCATTAACTACTTTTTTAAAAACTGAATTTATGCTCAATTTGAATGTTACTTCCAGTCTTCACGGTGCTTTCATATTTGTGTACTAGTTCTCTTTCATGGAGAATGCATGTCTGCAAAGTGTCACATCTCACTTGACAGTAGGAAACACAACGACATACTGGCCTACCCATGAATAAACAATACGGATGTGCAGTAACCAGTCACCAGTGAGCTCTGAAAGAAGATACCTTCTGGAATGGTCACTGGTCAGGATAGGCATCTGTAACGCACATGATAATTGGTGGACTGAAAGCCAGTAACTAAACTTGTTTACATAATATAAGATCAGTAAGGGAAATGAAAAATGCTGATGATTTGACTATCAACAAATCAAAATATTCACATAGGATAGTTTCTTCTAAAATTTGTACATGTGTATATTTTTTTCAAAATTAAGAATGTAAGGTAGCCCATTTTAATACATAGCCTCATATTACATATCATGTATTTGACTATATTATTTCTTATACTTTTCATAAAAGAAGCTATTCAACCATTATGTGATTATGAAACAAACTTAGGTTTTCTACAATTTTACTTTCTTGAGAGACCAGTTATGTATCTAAGCATTTCATTAAGAAAATTATAAGACACAACATGATATTATTAAAGAATATTTTTAAGATTTCTTAAATGTGGCCAAATTCTTTCTAAAAACTAATTAAACACAATTCCTCCTAGCAGTATCTAAGCACACTTATTATCCAGTGTACTCTCTATACCTAAAACTATGATTGCAATCTCTTCAATACTTTGATTTTAGAAAAAGTATTAATCAGGATTTATTATATATGGGTGTGGTTATTAGTAAAGCCAAACCTATTTCCAGCTTCTATACAATCTTTTTTGGGAAAAAATTGTGCACTTTATCATTAACATATTCACTGTATTAATTTTAAAGATATAAAAATTTTCCCCAAACCTGTATAACAATGAATTGTGATCCTTAATTTTTAGCATCCTATTTTCTTCTACTGTACTGAGAAAATTCTACACAGAATTTTCTGTATAAGAGTTAATTCTTATGGTATAGTAGTAACGGAGATATTTTTGTCATTTTTTACCTGTATTGGAAATATGTTTATTACTATATTTAAAATAATATTAATTATTGATTTCAGATATAGTTTTCATTCTCTTAAAAGGGAAATATCTACTGTACAACAATCAAAATGCATTTGTTTGAAAAATAAAAAATATATTTTAAATATTACTGACTTCTGATTTCACTATTGGACCCACTGGGCTGACAAATCAGGGTAATTAACTGAAATACATGTTTTCATTCTTAGGATAAACTCAACATCATTAATAGCAAACAGTGCCAAGTGAAAATGTATTTAGTAGTTTTGCACTCATACTCTTAAATGTGATGGCTGCATGATTTTATGATTTATTAAAATAGGTTTTAAGTTGCTAATAAGTAATCAATATGTACGTATACACATGTCCATTTTATACAAACGTGGTTGACTTAGTACTTATCCATTTGGGTGCATATTAACTTTAAGAAATATAGTAAATTTTAGGATCTGAATGGCCAGAACATTCTCACTTTGTACCCACACAAACCTATTACATTTTTTCGAATTTTACTTCATGTAAAGTATAATCAACTCAAGATTAAAAATTGAAAAATAAATACCAGTATTTCTGAAACACTTTTCTCGTACTTCTTTTGCTGTGAAATACCTAATGTGACTCTCCCAATGCCCAGTATGTGCAACATCGCATATTTAATTATCAATAGCAAGAGTCAGGCAGTGTAAATAACATTCCCCTGGGGCCCGGGGATTGAGCTCAAGTGGTACCACGCCTTCCTTGGAAGCACAAGGACCTGAGTGCAATCCCCAGTACTGGTAAAAAAAAAAGTGCCCCTGTCTATCCATGTAAATGTTTTTTGCATTCCTCTCTACAATGTTCAAAACTATAATGATACAGGAACAACAAGGGTCATTCTTCTGCTCCACATTCTGTAATAAATATTTAGTAATTTTGAATAGTTTGATATATTTCATGACCTTTTGGCAGTACCTTTTGGCAGTATTTACTTATCCCCACTGGTTTACAGTTGAGTAATTTCTCCCTTTAATATTTTTAAAGGAAGAAAGAATAAAAGAACTGTCCAGTGTGTTAAATAATATTCCAAAAAAAATTAACATGAAAGAAAGCAAGTTTTTCCTCTTAGCTGAGGAGAAAAATGAGAAAAGAAACTCCAAATAACGTGAATATTAGGTCATAATTTTCACATTGGGTAATGCTGCTTCATAATACTTGGTAAAGAGTGTGTGTCCACCCATGTTGTTTCAATTTAAAATGTGTCTAGAGCAATGGAGAGTCTTCCTTCCCGGGGCATTTTTAACCCTCCAGGGCAGCCACCCCCTTTCTGTTAACACCCTGGCCTTGCCCTGCTCCCTTCGCGCTGAAGTTACCGTTTACTTACATTTCTCTCAGGTTATACCCCCCGTGTCGCCTGTACAACAAGACACTAGAGACAACTACTAGCTGTGGACTCAAAATTCACATCTAACTGTATTATTAGATATCTAGAGAAGCTTATTTTTAAAGAACTTAGGCAAGACACAGAATGGACAAAATTCATAAACAGTATAACGTTTATAGTCTTTATAATTGCCTGCAATAATAATTTGTAATAAGCCACTCAGCTAGAAAAGCAAACTCATTTCACACACACACAAAAAAAACTATTAGAATATTGTCAACTATAGGACTCTTGCCAAAAAAGAATTTCGAGCAGGTGAACAGACCTCTTTAATCTTTCCCTCCAAAGCAATCACCATGTAAATCAAATTTATTTCAAATAACCCAAAGTTAGAGTTAGCAAGAGGCCAGGAGCTGGATGGTATAACCTGGCGCTTAGGTTATGCTAACTGTAAAATGCTCGCTGCAGAGAGGAACATGAAACGCACCGTTTCCAGCGCCCGGCTCTGCAGGCGAGTTTCAGATGAGTCAGGTCCCATCAGCCGCGGTGTCTGTGAACAACGGAACTTAATTCCGCCGCAGAAGGAGTGAAATCCCGTCATTTGCATGTGGACGGAGCGAGTGGGCATGGAGAGAGACACGCCAGGCTGAGGAAGCCAGTGCCCAGTCGCGATCGGTGACTTAACTGGGCCGAGAAACACTGGGCATCAGGGAAGCGCCCTTGGCAGGGTGCCGTGAGGGCCTTTGCACAGAAGGCCGGCAGGCGGCAGCAGCCGAGGGCGGGCCTGAGCCTCCTGCGCTTGGGCGGCAGCACACGGGAGGGCGGGCCGGGAAGGGAAGGACGCGGGAGGCGAGCCATGACTCTCAGGGACCCCGCACAACAGGAAGGTGGGTGACGCGGGAAAGCTGGGCGTCAGAAAACGGGAGTACGGGAAACGGCGCTGGCGGCCAGAGGATGGGGAGGAGGAGAGGCACGGAGGCGCGTGGACACCGGGCGAGACAGGAGGGTACTTTCTAATGTCCTGCAACACATAGGGTGTGTACGGCCTACAGCCATCAATCGTGAGGTTCAGCGCGTAACAGGCAAGACTTTAGATGTCCCCCCTAAGGGTAAAGTTCGGTTCTCTCAACGTAATCATTGTACATTGTATATTTGCATTAAAATATCACCCCGTGCCCCCTAAATATGTACACTTAGTATGCATTAATAAAACTTTTAAATAAAATTTTTTCATTGAATCATCTAGGCCTGAGATCAGTGTCCCACAGCTTATCTCTGTGCCCCGGCTTGCTAGCCGGTACTGTAGAGCTGCCTAGGTTTTTAAGCCTCACTTTTCTCAACCAGTCACTTGGAGTCAAAATACCAATCCATGTAGCTGTTGTGCAAAGCCAGCACTTACCCAAGTGTGTGACATACGCGTGGTCATCCCTGACGGCTAGTTTCATTATACCTACATTAAGAACTGAGTGTGAAAGAAGTTAGGTAGCCTGATGTTCTTAGTCTCAGGTGCTTCACCTCTACAAGGAAGATGACCCAGTCTCTTATTTATCAATGGCTCGAAATCCTCTTCTGACAAGCGTAATATACAAATGATGCGTCCAAGCAAAGCTGGGTAGATGTCCGGCCTCGCTCTACAGGGGCGAGGAGGACGACGAAGAATGAGGAGGGGAAATCCCTGGCCCCGGTGGTCTCAAGCCGCAGTAGGACCCACAGCGCGGACCACCTTTCTTCAGTGCATCCCATAGTGTGAGCCGGAGACACTGGCACGCTACACACACGTGTTCGCGGTCTGCTCTGGAGGGAGCGACCCACAGCATGGGACCGGAAGTCCGTTACAAACAAGGTTTGCTTCTGATCGACTTTAGCCTCTCTCTGATCGACTTTAGCCTCTGAAGTACAGAGGAGGCCTTATCTATACCGACTTCCTAAGCAGCCAGCTACTGTTGGGGCCGGGTACGGCTGCCGCTGGTAGCCTCAGTGCAGAGGAGACGTGTTCTAATGGGGTAAATGTGAGCCTGCGTGAAAAGCACTTTCTGACTGTGGCTTTGAAGGAGAGAAATGAGCTCATTAAATTTTCCTGCCCAGGTCAATTAGCCGTGCATTTACCCTCATTCCCAATATTTTAAAAACTCTATTCTATTGCAAAACTTCGGCAAAATACAACATGTTACTACATACAATGCCTTGTGCCTGATGGATCGATTGGTATTTTTGGCTTGACTTTAAAATGTTATCGTGGAAGAAGCTAATTTCTGGATGACGATGCTTGTGTTTTCCAGGTTGTGTTTTTTGGGATCGAAGCGTGTAGAAAAGAGGACGAGCCTGCAGGCCTGTCAGGCCAGTTACAGATGCCGTTTGTCTTCTACAGAGCCAGTGGCGGCTGTCTGAGCCTGGCTACTGCCTGCAAGAGTCGCTGGACCCGCTCCAGCGAAAGCACGGTCGTGATTCTGATCTTCTTGTGAAAGCCTCATTTTTACTTTTTGCTTAGGGTTTTAAACATTGTCATGTACAAGCGACTACCAGAAAGGCTGATGCAAATAAATACTACATACACATATAGAGCCACGCTCCAACACCTCCTTGACATTTAACATGAAAGAGGAAAGTTGCCGGTCTCCCCGTGAGGTGGGTTTGGTCCTCCTGGCTGCTCGCTGTGGAGAATGGATGGCCTCCCTCGGGAAGAACGGAAACCCCTTGAGACCTGTGGGTGTCGCCTTATGGCTTCCCGAGGAGCACAAGCCGAGTTAGGGCCTCACGACGCTCAGGCGGAGGAGTCCAGATGACAGTGCAGAGGGGGCGGGGACGGACGCAGAGGGCAGCGTGTCTGCTGGCTGCACCAGGACGGGTAAAAGGCACACGCCGTTCCCAGAGGGGCAGTTAGTTTCTCTGCTTCTCCTGGGGGCAAGGCGCGTGCCCGGGCCCCTGGACCCCAACTTCCACTGGGGCTCAGCAGTCACCTGCCAGCTATTCTGGAGGGAGGTTTAATAATACACTGTAGAGAAAAGGAAACAAGTGCCCCAAATAAGGAAATTTTTTAAAAAATCAGAAGAGCGGGCTGGAGGGTTAGCTCAGTGGTTCCGGCGCCTGCCTCGCAAGTGCAAGGTCCTGAGTTCAATCCCAGTAACCACATACAATGCTGGGCGTGGAGACTCACGCCCACCAGCAAACAATACCACACACCACAGTGCCAGGCGTGGTGGCTCACGCCTGTCATCCCAGCACTCGGGAGGCAGAGACAGGAGCATTGCTGAGTTCCAGGCTTGCCTGGGCTACATAGTGAGCTCAGAGCCAGCCTGAACTACAAAGCGAGACCCTGTCTCAAAAAAAAAAAAAAAATCCTAAGAGGCCAATTTAAAATCTCATGGCAGCGGTAATAGACACGCTACCACTAACCCCCTCAGAAAGCGCCCTCTGGTGAGAGCATCCCGGTCTCGTCGTGCTTACTACTTCCGAAAGCAGCTCTGCAAATACTCCTTCGTGAGTGTCTTTCTCTGGTGCGGCCCGAACGACGGTGAACGCTGCTGCCAGCGCCAGTCGGTGGAAAGTCAGGGCCGTCAAAACACAAGGCTGTGTCTTCGTCCCCTGCAGCTGGCACTGTGTCACTTCCGGCTCTTCCCCAAAGTCAAAGACCCCAGAAAGCTCAACGCTGTGAATCGATTCAGGACACAGAGGCGGCCCCGACAGCACCGCGAAAGGCACCAGCCAGGAGCCAGGGCTGCTGCAGAAAGCTGCGGCAACAACGAGATACCGCCGCGGTCCAAGGGGCAGAGCTGTTTGGAATGATTCATGGATTCATGGCTACATGACCCGCAGTGAAATATTTTTTAAATTTAAATATTCACCACATTTTTCAATCACACTCCAAATATCTATAAAGAAATGTAGTGAAAATTTCTGCGAAATAAACACAATACAAAATTCATAATACAGTTTGAATTTTGAAACCAACTTAAAATAATGTCAAGCATATGATTCTGTGGTTATAGAGATATGACTTTAAAGAGGTAATAACAGACGAATGAGTTTGATTTATTTACAGTAAGAGGTACACAGATCCAAAAATATATCAACTAAGAGTATTTTCCAAGCTTATCTATGCTTGCGACGGTTACACATGACTGCTACATTTTATAACCTTTTCTTCAAAGTGCAGATTTATTACTAATATTTTAATTGCTGACAAAATACAGCTACATGGATTCTTACAATAAAATCATGTATCATTTACATGTAATATTTCATTAAGAAAAGCTAAGAAAAATTTTCAGTTTTAAATGATAAATGGGGAGAAGCTATAAAAAATATTCTTTTCATATAAAATGTAAATTGAATCAATTACCAGTAAAAAGATTGTCAGTTTTAAAACATGTAAGTTTTTCAAGGAAATGAGATTAATAAATAGAAATAAAGAGTTATAAACACTGGCTTTCTTTGTTCCTGATTTAAAGTCTGACTTAGAACATACACAACTAAACTCCTCTCTGACATCTGTCTTGGCCTTTGACCCCAAGGACGCACGGTCCTGTTACCATTTTGCATTGTTTGCAGAGGTGCATAACAGAGAAGAAACTTTGTTCCACCTCTGATAATAAAGTTTGATAAAACTGCTAAATTTTGGTCTCATAATTGTGTTTCTTCACAGCTCCTTTCTGGTAATACAAGAACTGTAACAAAATGGAAGAAATATTAATTGGTAAATGCATTATGAAAACATTTTGGAATTTTCACCTATCTTTTGATGATTTTAGGTTTCACTTAAAATATAGAAAATATGTATATGTATGTATATATATATATATATATATATATATATATATATATATATATATATATAAAGTATTATGCAGCTGCTGATTGGTTTTCCCAATCTCCAGTGGACCATCCATCACTCTTTTGTTTTAGTTTCTTCTCTAACAACTGGACTCTTCTGCTATATTATAAAATTATAACACCGAGTAACAGCTGTATCTGGGTTGAGACCCTTCATCGTTGATTTAATAGCTTCTATTTTGGTCATTTCTTAGGAATAATCAACTCCACTAAGTTGCAGCCAAAAACCCTGACGAATTCACATAGGGGAATCATCAAATAATCTGTGAATCTAGAAGACACTGATGCCATCTATTTCATTAGGTAATATTCTAATAGCACACAGTAGCATTTCACTCTTCTGGACCATGAAAGCATTCTCCTGTCACTCCAAGAAACTAGCGAAGTCAACATCTCCGAGATGACCCACAAGCCCCTAAGGTTTCCCATCAGATCTACTCCCATGGATCTCAGTGTTGATCATTTTCTGGCTCTGTACCCTCAAATTTTCAGGGAAAGCACACATGTACAAAGGCAAGTGGAGTCTAATTTAAGTAGGGGCCACTCATCTATTCAATCACTTATACACAATAATCATACATATTTTTCTACGTCTTTGAAAAAAGAGGGAAGAAACTGTCTTCTTGGTCATACAGACAATAGGTCCATGCAAAGTTGGGAGCTAGAGGACGAGGGAGTCGTGCCAAGGCCCACAGGAGAGAGCCCTCCATGTCAGAGGAGAAAGCGAGGAGCAGAAAGAGACCTGTTCATTTGCCCAGCTCACCCTCCGCCATGTAAGCCGCAGTGTAGACCTGTTTGAGGACAGGGTGCTTGCTATTTTAAGCTGCCCGAAGCGCAGGCTCGGCCCAGGCCCTGCACCCCCTCGCCCAGACTCTCAGCTCCAGAGCCCGGCTCCCGTCCCGGCTCCAGGCCTGGGAAGCTGCTCTGATGCAGGGAGGGGCTGCGGACCCCCCGGATGGCTCCGCCCTTACGTGATTTTCGCTCAGTCTGGCGTTGACAGCGGAGCCCTGGAAACCCTGGGATGGGACTTTCTACTCCTAGCCAGAAAGCACACACACGCCTGCGGCCCTGCCCGTGTGAGAAATGGGACTGCGCAGACGTGAGCGGTGCTGAAGCTGCCCCCGCTCAGAGGTCAGCACAGTGCCAATTACTGAACTAAAAGAGGTAATTTGTTAAATTATTCCCAAGTGGCCTCAATGAATCGGGGACTCTCCGCACATCTAGAAATTTTTCCTTGCTCGTCAATAGAAGGCAGCCGCACGTGGTGGAAATTATAGGAGCCAAGTATCTAATAATACTAATGGTCCTCAGGCTCCACTCAGCCTCTCTTTTCCTTCGGATGAAGCAGTGCAATTGTAATTCAAATAATACAGTTTCAGTGTAATTTCTTCTGTCTGTTAGAGTGATCATCGTTACACAATAAAAACTCTAGTGTATTCATGTAACTTTTTTCCAATACTCGTTTCTCAGGTAGCTCTAATGTACTAACAGTAAATGTAAAGTAGGATAAACATGTTACTTTACCACCAGTGATAGATTCTGTTGGGGGAAGGGCAGAGATAGAGCTCCTAGTTACATAAAAACTGGTTCAGGGTTTTGCACATGGTAGGAGATAGCTGTCTGTCTGTCTGTTTACCTACCTGCCTCCACCTACTGACACAAAAGAAGTAAGATGCAGAAAGACAAATACTATGTGGATGTTTTCAAAAGCTGACTGGAACATATAACGGTGATGATTAGAGTCTGAAAAGATAGGAGAAGGGAGACAGTGGAGATCGGGCAGCAGTTAGACGACTACATTTCACACAATAGTTACAGTTTATGAATAGCTAGAAGCTTCCAAAGGCTGCAGACTCGAAATACGATACAGAGATGGAAAAGTTAATGACCCTCCTCAGGCAGCATATGTTGTACACGTATACCGATGTGCCACACTTTACCCTGTAAATATATACAATTATTTTATGTGAATCAAGTTAAAAATGTTCAAGGAGACAGAAATGTGGAAATCAACTACTGTGATTTATTAAAAGCTAGGTACATGGGTTGAATTATCAAATACTACCTTATAAATTTCTAGAATAAAAAGATAACAAAACAAATACACAGGATGACTACATTAGAGACTTAGTAGAGTGCATCTATGATTTGACAGGACTGTATCTTTTTAAATTTACTTTTAAACAGATGCATAAAAATAAAATTCCTACATATTATTGGGGTCCCAAGTGATGTTTTGATGCATGCATAATACCTTGTATAATGCTTAAATCAGACCAATCATATCCTTCTCAAAGTTTTCATTCACTTATAGTGAGAATACTCCAAGTCCTTCTGTCTTGGTTTGTATCTTATTATGAGTAGTATTTAATTAAATAATAACAATAAAGATTTAAAGGTAAATGCAATAACATCTACCTATTTTTAAGCTACGGATTATGTAATTTCATTTACCAAATCCAAAACCATCGCCACTCATTGCCATTGAGAGGATTACAATTATGTATTTAGCCTGGGATGAAATTTGTTTCAATAATTCTGTTACTTCTGGATAGCAATTCTTTTTTTTTTTTTTGCTTTTTGGAGACAGGGTCTTGCTTTGTAGTTCAGGCTGGCCCTGAGCTCACTATGGTGCCCAGGCAAGCCACCGCAAACTCAGCAATCCTCCTGTCTCTGCCTCCCGAGTGCTGGGATGACAGGCGTGAGCCACCACGCCCAGCATTATATGTGGTAACCGGGGATCGAACTCAGGTCCTTGTGCTTGCGAGGCAGGCGCCGGAACCACTGAGCTAACCCTCCGGCCCTGGATAGCAATTCTTATAAAAGCTCCACAGATACAGCGTGAAACCTGCTGTCTGATACCGAAACTAGAGCACGAACTGCAATAGTAGTCAGACCGAATGACAGTACAATAACCATGAGTTCGTAACATGCACTGTTAAGAATTTGTAAAATTCAAAAATATGTGTGGCACTTCAACTAGGAAGGTGTGGTAGCTACTTTTAGAAACTTTCTAATTCAAGCCATGGCTAATCTGTACTGTCAGCCAGTTCCACTTATTGTAATACATGAAGCAAAATCTACATGTGGAAAACAGTAGGATTATTTGGTTTCTCCTTCAGTCTACATTTTGTTGATGGGTAAGTATAAGTGGTGGTCTTTGTACTCTTACACGTGAACTTCTGACTGTATGCCTTGTGCGTATAAACCTGTTTCTTTCTCACTGTCGAAGGAAAAGGCGCCATTTACGGAGTGGGCACAGAGTCTCATTGGTTAATGTTGAATACTGTGCATTTGTGGTGAGGTTGGTCTCTCCGTGGCCAGGTTGAGCTTCTTTACTCCTCACGAGTGGGGCTTTTTCTGGGCTCGAAACGGAAGAGACACATACGGGCAACAAGCTGCCCTTAGGAATCCAGAAGGACGTTAGCAGATAGTCAAGTCTGCAGAGCGCCTCGGCCCAAACCATGTTACCGCAGCCGTGACGGTCTAACCTTCGACACTCCACGACACACAGTGGGGACAGAGATCACAATTGTGCTGTGGTAGCAACACTGTCTCACAAGAGAACTTGAGGAGGGGCGACAGCTCCGTCATACAGACCTGCTCTCTGTGTGCAGTGCACAGAGGAAGGAGAAATCATACAGGTATGGATGCACATGGTAAGAAGTATAATGGTCTGTCCTTTGCTTTTTAACATTCTCTAAGTGTAGTCGGCAGACATGAAAGGCACTGGACTTGCCATTTGGATAAAAAGCCACTTTCTATTGGAAATGCTTTTCTAGTATTGGACTAGAGTACAACATCAGTAAATAAAAATCCTTTCACGATGATGGCTGAATTTAAATTTTCCTTTAAACTTTAAAATATTGATGCTACTTAAATTATTTGTTAATTACTAATTGTCAGCTGGAATCATTTGTTTACACTGAAGTCAGCTCTACTCATTATAATAATTAAGTGTCTGTAGAGGAATATTTTTGAATTTTACAAATGAAAGTCCTTCAATATGTTCAGATACTTACATCTGTAATAAAGACAGAACAGCTGTTTTCTAGCATAATATCCTACAAAAAGGCACTTAATAAATATTTGTTGAATGAGTAAAGCCACCACATGATCAGTCTTCCCAGTAAAACTGCAAGTATTCACAGAAATTATGAATTTGCTCCACAATGAACAATATAGTAAAATCAGTCTACTCTGTCTTTAGCAATAATATAAATACTTATCCTTCATAAAATATCTCTCAAAGGATAGTAAATCCTGTTATTGTATCTTAGGAATATTGCAATATTTGAGATAAATGCATTTACCCTTAATATGAAAGAATTCAACTGTATTCTTTAAAAAAGGAGGTTACCACACAAGCCCCCCCACCACGATCATTTGGATTTAACACTATTCACACTCGAGCACTTCTTGCTATTTATGCTTTGTATTTGTGCGTCACTTTGTAACATGGTATTGCTCCGCATGTTTTTACCCAAACTATAAATAATATAGAGAGTAAAATAAAAGACAGGTGATAACAAACAGAGAGAGAGAGACCCGTGGAGATGGGAAGGGGCTTCACAGATGGAGAGAGACAGAGGCAGAGAAGTGCAGAGGACCACAGTGAGGGCGTGTATGTGCTAGTCCCCATTGTGGAGGTATTTGCATATTAGGTATTGCAAACACAGGCCAGTAAAAGCTGGGGTTACGGAAATAAACACACGGGTGCTGCGCATGGTGGTGTGCTGCCCCAGCCCCCCCCCCGCCAGCCCCCAGAACGTTCGGTCTATAGTCACTGCCATCCTGAAGGGAATTAATGCCGCCTCATAATTTTAATGACCTTGCTGATATCCAGTACAGTTGCCAGGTTCTCATGTGTAAGTTAGCCCGATGGGTACCGACTCCAGCTGCTTTTGGGAATGGTTTATTCACCTCTTTTTGTCTGCTTTTCAATGAGTGTGCTTGGTTCAAAGTTAATCAATTACATGTGCTGTGTTGCCAATGTTGGTTATTAGTCTATAGCGTTTTTCCTTTCTTGTTAAGAATAGCTTTTGGTTATTCGAACTTCCCCCCTTCCTTCCTTGAGTGAATGTGGACACCTTCACGATACTCCCTCCCTCCTCCTGCCTTCCGTCCCACCTTCCGTTCTTCTCTCCCACCTTCTCCACCTACCACTAGCCAGAGACGATGTCCCACTAGTGATTCAGCCTGCCTCAGCCTCCTGAGTAGCCAGGATAACAGGTTTGAATCCATACAGCTAACTAGAAGTCTCAAATTTCAAAGTAGCCACGTACACCAATCTTCACCTTTACAGTTTATACTTTATATATCAAAAAGTGACAAAGACATCTTGTATTTCCTGTGTGTATCTTACCATTTACATTTCATAGTACTAAAGATTGACTTTTTGCTAATGGTGTAAGTTATTCTGTGAAAAACAATTTTTCCTGCAACTATTTGGCTAGGAAGTCAGACTTACAATACTCCTTCAGGAGATCAATGATCTCTACTCATCCTTGGACCAGCGCTACTTAGATACTGTGCCTTGAAAATAACACTTGATGTCAGGTAGGATGAAAGTCTACTTACGATAATCTTCAAATTTACACATTAGTTTGGCTTGTCTGTGTATCATTATATCAGAATCAGCTTGCAGAATTATAGCAAAAACTATTGCATTTTGGTTGGAATTGAAATAAACTTATGTTGTGTTTTGGGAGAACTGGTATCTGTGTGATACTAAATCTTCCTCTATAAAAACATGAGGTAGCCGGGTGTGGTGGCTCACGCCTGTCATCCCAGCACTCGGGAGGCAGAGGCAGGAGGATTGCTGAGTTTGAGGCTAGCCTGGGGTATATAGTGAGCTCAGGGCCAGCCGGAACTATAAACTGAGACCCTGTCTAAAAAAAAAAAAAAAAAAGCACGAGGTAGCTCACTAGTAATTCAAGTCTTTTCAATATTTTTAGTAACTTTTGCCCCAAATAGATTGTGTATTTTCCATAATAGGCAGGTCTTTTAAAATTGGTTTTCTGCAGATTACAATGACATAGCACATACCCATATCTTAGCCACTCTACTGAACTCACTAATATTTAATAATCTCTGTATTTTATTCTTGTATTTTCTGACTTGGTCATCTTCCTTTCAGATTTTAGCAGTTCGGCTTCTTTCTTTGCAACTCTTTAAAGATTTCTGTTCCTTTTCCTATCCTACTGAGCTGATTAGGCGCTCCCGTCTGACACCTATCACAGGCATCCTGATCTTACAGGGGATTTTTAAAGTAGTGTCGCCGTCATACGTTCTGCTGTCCTAGGAGTGTGTGGAGATGCCTCCATGAGCCTAAGGATACCTTCAAAGTGTGCTGAAAATATTTACCTACATGCTTACATTTCAATTGTGTCTTCCCATTGCCAATTTTAGAATAGAGATCCATCCCTTCAGACCAGATCTTCACATCTCCCTGCCTCTGTTTGTTTCGCTTCTCTGACTTTCCTCAGCCTCATCACCAGCCTAAGAGAATGAAGCTGCCTTCAGTACAGGGTTAATTGTATTTTCCTCATAGATACAGAGCTGCTGCTTAGCAGATGAGTACTCAATAAAATTTTATTAGATTAATAAAAGGTTCATAAAATTAGTTGGGGATTTTCCTCTTTATTTTTCTTGACTGGCTTGCATAATACTGGAGTGACCTAACACATTCATGGACTCACAACTGTTTAATGCCTACAGTGTGTTGTCATTAAAAGCTTTCTATCATTTATTGAGACCAGCTTCCTGGATTACTTCATGACAGATGTTCTAAAATATCTGTATCATGTTGATATATTTTCTCATTCTTTGATACAGACACCTAAATTAGCTTAAGCTTCAAAGTTGTTTGTACCCCATTATGCAGGGTTTTCTGGAGATATTTTCAGTAATACAATCCTACTCATCTGTTTGTCTAGGCCAAGCAAAGACAGTCATGGTGTTTTGATCACTGAAGAACTGAGGTTGTGTTGTCAGTCTTCCAAGTCTTGTTCTTCAACATAATTTTCACTAGTCTGGGGCCTTGCATTTCATAATCACCGTTAGAATCACCTTGTCCATTTCCACAAAATAATTTCTTGCAATTCTGAGATTACACTGAATCTATAAACTGAGTAGAGGTGACATTTTTGACAGCATTGAATATCTATAGAAATGAAATATATATTTAGTTCTGATTTCTTTCAAGGTTCTGTAGTTTTCTTTAAATCTTGTACATATTTGTCTTATTTATAAACACACATTAATGTATTGCATTGTTAATGTAATGGTGTTGTGTCTTAAATTCTATTTGTTTACTGTATACTGGAAACCTTATAGGGAGCCATATTTTGAATATTCAATTATATCATTCAATCTTGCTATTAACACTAATTCCAAAAGGTTTTTTTTTTTTTTTGGTATTTTATCATGTTTTCTATTTAGGTGACCATGTAATCTGCAAACAAATGCAGTTTCTTCTTTCTAATTCTGTATGTCTTTTATTTTTTCTTATTGTCTAGGAATTCTTACACTGTGTTGAAAAGAAGTGGTAAGAAAAACTTCATATCTTGCTCCTGATCTTAGCAATGAAGATCATAATTTCTCATCATTTAGTGTGATATATATTGTAGGTTTTGTACATGTTCTCCTTCAGGCAGAGGCATTTCTGTTGAATGGGTGCTGCAGTTTTTCAATTCTTTTCTCCTTCATTTATTGATGATCACATGCTACGGTTTGACTGTGATTTGTATGCACGAAGACTGACTTTGAAATGGGCTGTCAATGCAGTTGTGTTGGAAAGAGAGATGAATCTTTTGCATGCGACCAAATTAACTCTCACAGGAATGGGTTAGTTCTCAGGAGAGCACGTTGTTACAAACCACCCAGCTCGCTTGCTCTCTTCCTCCTGTTCCACGTATGCTCTTGGATTTCTAGAACTACGAACAAACAGAAATCCTCTCTCCTTTCTAAATGACCCAGTCGTGGGTGCCCTGTTACAAAAGAAAATGATCTGAGACCTGTGATTCTTCACCCTCAGACTGTGGCGCAGTGGGCCCCGCCAGCTCCTAGTGCCCTGTTGAGCCAGGACTGCACACCTGGAATAAACCCCCGAGGCTGTGGTGTGCAGTGAAATATTTGTGCGCATTAGTGGACTCAATTTGTCTTTGTTTCGTCGAGGAGTTTTGCATCAGTGTTCAGGAAATACACTCATCTTCAGTTTTCTTGTGTTACCTTTAAAAGTCTGGTGATGATCACATCATAGGATGATCTGGATCTCGATCATCCTGACAATGTCTCAGTTGGCACCTTTACACCACTGACATTCCAACGGGTTCCATATGGTTGGGTGAACTTCTGCTGCTACTGCTTGCTTGATTGTTGCCCTTGCTCTTTCCATTTCTGTCTTCTATCTTTCTACCTTTCGTGTTGAGTTGTTTTTATATATTCGACTGTTTCTTTACTGTGCTGATTATTCATGACTTTTATTCTAAGGAGATGCCTTAGATCTTGTGTACAGACTTACAACTAAACCAAGTCCACCTTAAAATAACCTTACACCATGCTGAGGTAGCGTGGAGCTTTACAACACAGAATCCTCATCTCTCCTCTCCCGGAAATGTCGTTGTCATCTGTGCTCCTTACATGGACTGTCTTCACAGAACACAGTGAGGCTGTCATTTTAAGTGACCTGCTGCCTGCTAAATCAATCACAGCCTCCATGATTAGCTGTATTCATCTACATAGTGGCAGATTTATTAGGTCACAGTCTCCCTTGCATGTCAGGCATCTGCAGGAATATTGTATTTATTCTTGAAGTTTATTCTTTGGAAACCCCCAGAGTCCACAGGTGGTAATAATAATGCTTTGACCGCAACTCATTTTTACTTCTCTGCTTTTCACGGATAGTTTCGCTATGACTTCAACTGCAGCTTTGTCAGCTGCCTCCTTCCCACACCTTGAAGGCACTGCTCTATGACTTCAGCTTTGACTGTGGCAGATGCTAACTAATAATATCAGGGCCTTACAAAGGCACGATTTATGATTTGCTGCTTTTAGCAAAGACTTTTAACATTTGGTGATCATCGGATGCGTTACACTGGACCTGTGTATGTATATTGTTTTCTCAGCCTACTTTGGACATAGAATGATCGTGTTACCTCTAAATTTTAGGAAAGTTTTTTTACTCTTACCCCTTTAAATGCTGTCTTTCTTTTCAAATATTTCTATCACCTCTACTTATATCTTTTGTAAGGCTGTATTAATTTATGTCCATACTCATAACCTCACTTCATGTTTCCAGCTTATATTTCAGTGCATTTATGCACACATTTATCTCAGGAAAAGGACTAAAGCGAGTGTTTTTCACAGATTAATAGTATCAACCTGTGTCAGAGAGGAAATTAAATTCTTGACCTTTGCTCACTATATGTTCATCAAATATAGTCCACAACATGAATGTCTGGGGCCTGGCTATGTAAAATAAAGCAACTAGTATTGCAAAAATTAAAGGACTATACAAAATGAAATTATATTTAGAGTAAAACCTTTCTATGAGCAGAGAAATAACAAGGAGTAGGAAAGCTTAATATACACTATAAATATGATATGAATTAGTCATGATGACTCATCCTTGCATACCTCAGTACTCCAAGCAATATATTTTCTAGATTAACAGGGAATACTCATTTCTATAGCAAGCATGATTGAGTGTGGTGTTGGCACCATTCAAATTATTGAATAGTAGGAATAAGATAAGAAGGATTTAAAAAATGTTTCAAACTAACTCTGCCACGTATAATATTAACAAAATGCATACTGATAGTTTGATTGTAGTTAATTCATAAGATCCATGATTGATGTTATGAAAGGGTCACAAGTTTGAGCCAAAAAAATCAGAGAAGTATTCATGGTCACTAATAAATTGCTCTGTGCTGGCTTGGCCAGCCTCACGGGTGATGATGTCACCAAATGATGGAAGAATCGCTAAGTGGCCAGCAAAGCGCCCTGCCTGGCTGTGAGGCTGCTGGTGCGTCACTCTTGGCCACCGCTCCTTCAAGGTGCCCACTGCTACTAAATGAAACACAGAAGGAGCCAGGTTTTCCCAGCTAGCAGTTTTCCGGAAGCCAGATTCCATCAATGCCTTAATGCTTAAAACACAGAGAGTGCGTTCTAAGTGAGGAAAGAAGCTAGGAGAAGAGGAGCTGTAGCTACCTGACATGTCGTCTACAAGCCCAGGCTTCCCCTGCCGAGGCCGTCTGCCGCTGCTGGGACCACCATCCAACAGCTCACAGTTAGCGGACTTTCCTGCCAGACTGGAGGACTCTCAGGCCAATAAAGCTAATCATGCAAGTCGTAGGAGAATGATCTAAAGACAGGTGGAAGGTGGAAAGGTAGAATGTGATTTAAGTATCTGTACCAAAAGCATACATACTGAATAATTCCATGGTAGAAAAATTTAGAACAGGTGAAAGTAACTAATTTTAGCAGAAAATCAAGTGATAATTTTTCAGGATGAGGATGAGCTTGGAGTTCCAAGGAGCTCAGAAGAACATGTAGGAGAGGGACACAGTCTCTGTCTGCCCCGATGGGGTGTCTGCACACAGCCACATCTGCACAAACTCATCAGACGTTACACAGGTGAGGGTACACCTCACAGTGTGTTAACCATTTATAAAGAAGGTTGATTTAAAAGGAAAGAAAAACACTAGCATGGTAAGATGTTCCCAACAGCCACACTGAGTAAAAAGCACACAGAAAACACTGCACCATTTCTCATAACTGCATATGAATCTACAAATACCTCAAAATAGATGGCTTACTTTTTAAAGAAAGCACACATGCATACAACAAAGATTATTTGTTATGAAAATGAAAATTAATCATTGAAAAAACTATATCTATTTTTTTATGTGTGAGCTACCTAATGATTCATGCAAGTTCAGTGCCATGTTTCCTTGAATTCTACTTTGGAATCTTTAACTCTGCTTGAAAGTTAATGAACAGTATCTAGTCTTTTGTATTTGTTTTGCCCTAGATCAATCCAAAAATAGGCTTAGTAAATTAATCATTCACTACTTCAGTCATTCTTGGGAAGAAATATAAGAAGCACTCTAAAAGTACACTCCATTGATGAAATATACCATTATTTTCTGTGCTATGTATCATACATTAAAGTCAAAGCATTCTATTGGCAATACAATACCAAAACGGGTCATAGTTTCTCTGGGCCTCCCCAGTATAGAATTTTTAGGTACAATTAAATACTACAATAATTTAGAAAGAACTTAGCATTGCCCCAAGTTCATCTCAGGCAGGATCAGCAGGGTTTTTGCTAATAAGATGTTTCCGAGTTATTGTGTATTAGTTTTTATTGTGATGAGAAGGGGAAAAATCGCAAGTTAGCACTGAGTGGAATTTAAGAGACTGCTGGTGACCTTGCGATGCTCAGAATAATGAATTATGAATTCCACTAGCTCTGGTCTGTTTCCCAAGCTGAAAAGACCTTCAGAACCAGATGTTAACCTGAGTGAAGCCAACTACACGTGAGCCTATAGATAGTAACACAAGTGCTAGAAAATCAGAGTATGTCACATAGTATTGGAAAATCACGTGATTTAGATAGACCAATAGGTTTTTCAAATGAAAACTCCTACTGGAAAAAAAGAAAAATATCAAGACTTTATTAACACTCTTCCATTCTTGGGCCACCACTTTGTGACATAAATTTATAACTAACTAAAGAAAGTTCCACATCAAAAATTCATTGGAGTGGCAACTCGCTTTTGAATTCTCCTTTCTAGTCCCTTCTTTCCAGTTAACTCTCCCCGTTCATTCACTTCCTCTGAAGACTGTTTCTCACAGGAAAGGCAACTGCCAAGGACTGGCATAGTCTCAAGGCTTACGTTTTCCTCTGTTTGCCAAATGGCTGTAATTTAATTCACAAAGCACTGTTTATTGAGTAATATTATTAATGGGTAGCATACTACTGTGAATTGAAGACATTCTTTTTGGACTATATCCAAGTCTTTAAAAAGAACATCATTTCCAATAGAAAATGAATGGCTTATCCTAAAATGTATTACTTTACAAAGTAGAACATCATGAAAGCGTTTGAATAAACATATTTTCAGATGATACTAAGACAACATTTTTTGAGACACAAAAGTCACATGTATTAAAATACTTTGAATGATAACAAAATGAGAATTCCATGCTTATGAATGCCATTTTAAAGTTATACTTCACTTTTACATGTTGGAAGATATTGTGGGACTAAGACATCACTCAATTTAATAGTCTATTGACTTTTCCCATTCAGCCATAGATGCCAAACTTTGTTCATTGTATTTGTTGTTTTTTTTTTTATTTCTGGCTCAAGCTATGACTTACCAAAATATGACAAGGAGGGACCGGAGATTTAGCTCAGTGGTTCTGGTGCCTACCTAGCAAACACAAGGTCCCTGGTTCGATCCCTAGTAACCACATGCAACAGCACTGGGTGTGGTGACTCATGCCCAGCAGCAATCAGTACCACACCCCCCAATACCAGGCATGGTGGCTCACGCCTGCAATCCCAGCACTCGGGAGGCAGAGGCAGGAGGATTGTTGAATTCGAGGCTTGCCTGGGCTACATAGTGAGCTCAGGGCCAGCCTGAACTACAAAGCGAGAACCTGTCTCAAAAAAAAAAAAAAAAAAAAGACTAGGAGTAAAATAACACAAGCCTACTTATTTCTGTTTTCAAAAGATACTTAATGTTTAAATAAGAAACACTAAATCATAGTTTGTTAGCTCATTAGTTCATAATCCTACAGTCACTACCCAAGATCAAGTCTGAAAAGTTCAACTAGCCTTCTGGAACTGATCAAGAGCTTTGATTCACTAGTGCCTCTTATTTTAAGGGGAAGCACGAAATCACAGAAGAATCGTAACACATCTAACACTTCACTGAAACCAGTGAGAAAGAGAGAAACAAAGGACAGGACAGCAAGAGGAAGAGATGAGGTTGAGACCCATGGGTCAGCAAACACAGGAGAGGCTGAAACAGGAGGGCATCATGAGAAAGGGGCAGCTAGTGTTTTCACAGGGAAGAGCCAGCGTTAGGCCACAGCTTCCATGTGCTGTTACCTTCAATTCACTACATTCACTGCAGAGCATTTGTTAATTGGGTGGCTCGCTGGTTTGGGGAGGAAAAGACACAGTGAGAGAAAGAAATCACCAATTACAAGGTCAGGCAGCAACTGTCCTCTTAAGGGATCCTCAGAAGACACTAGGAAAACTAGAAGAAATGTCACTTTTAAATGGAGAACAAATCACACCAGCAAAAATGCAGATACACTGTCATGGCTCAGCAGTCAAGTTAATTCAGTTAATAGGTGGAATAGAGTCACCAACACAATCAAACTTACTAAAACTGGTTTTTTTTCTAAGATTCTTTTCTCATTATGTATTCATCAAATTAAATTGTAAGACAATAGACATTTGAAATCCCAAACAATGCAATAGATTTCTCCTTTAAAAGCAATTATTGACTCATGGTTGAGACCAAACGTATAAGCACACTAAAATGAACATCGGTGTAAGTAGTAATCTGGAGAATAAATTCAGTGGGGCGGCAGAGCAGGACATGGAAGTGTCGGGTGGCACACACGAATGGAAGCCACAAAAAGTCAGTGTCCCTGAGTTGCAGCATGAGTGGTCTTTTTAAATGTGCGAGTCCAAATCTGCATTTTAGACAATGTTCTCACTATTAAACGACACACATTCACACTATAATTGAAAGCTAAAGGTCAGATTAAGAATCCCAGAGGAGAGAAATGCAGTTTGCCAAAAGCTTGACAGATGATTTTTTTTTCAAAGAGATGTCCTGTAATACTGCAAAACAAACTGTACAAAGAAATGAACTAATTTATCAAACATAAGCACAGGACAAGGTTGAACAGGTAGAGAAGGTCTCAGGTCTTACCAGGGACCATGACATGGTGCTATTTTTTTTTTGCTTTTTTTGAGACAGGGTCTCGCATTGTAGTTCAGGCTGGCCCTGAGCTCACTATGGTGCCCAGGCAAGCCACCGGGAACTCAGCAATCCTCCTGTCTCTGCCTCCCGAGTGCTGGGATGACAGGCGTGAGCCACCACGTCTGGCATTGTGGTATGCGGTGTTGATTGTTGGTGGGCGTGTCTCCACGCCCAGCATTATATGTGGTTACCGGGGATCGAACTCAGGTCCTTGCGCTTGCAAGGCAGGCACCAGAACCACTGAGCTAACCCTCTGGCCCCGACATGGTGCTATTTTTTTTTGGCAGTACCGCAGATCAAACCTGGGCCCTTGTGCATCCAAGGCTGGCGCGGTACCACTTGAGCTAAATCCCCAGCCCACTGTGCTACTCTTCAAAAGCTAAAATACAATTATGTACAGGGGGTGATGTGGAGGTAGAGAGGACGTTTAAATAACGAAAGAAATTACAAAAATACAAAACAACACAAGGAGGATGGAATAAATGTATTTGAAAAGTGACAATTTGAGAAGTTCTTTGATTAATCTAATTCATGTCGCTGTAATAATTTTTTAAAAATTGCCCTATTTTCTCATCACCCTTGTGGATCAAGCACTTACAGAAATATCTAACAAGTAAAAACGTAACACTGTATTCTCACCCACCTTATTCCCTAAATCTGGCGCCACATGACTTCGAGTTCGACCTCAGAGTCAAAAGGGCCATGAAAGGGAAACGTTTTCAAAGGGTTGAGGATGCGGAGGCAGCCGGAGCCATGTGACCAAAGATGTGAAAGCCGACCTCTGGACAGCTTCAGACAGTAGCAGAAAGAACGGATGCGTGTGTGTGTGTGTGTGTCAAGTAAGAGGGAGTGTCAAAGGGGATTCGTGCTAATGTGTCTTTTATTGTAATTAATATTTAAAGCTTTATCCTATTTTTATCATACCTCATTTACATCCATAGTCAGGTAACACAAAGTATATAAACTTAACTATTCTATACAGTTATCATTGGAGAATTGCTCTTCTGAGTGGCATTGATTGTATAATGTAATTCACTGTATTGGTGACTCAGATTTTAATAGATATGATCAAATCATCCTCCAAAAATACTGCGGCAATGGGCAGTCCTCTCGATGACACATGCCATGTTATATTCTTGCAAGTCTTTCTGGTAAATGCTGTCAGTCTAAATAATCTGCTAATTTAAGCAACTGAAAACAGTATTTTATTTTAGTTTGTATTTTCCTGATTAAAACTGAGGCTGGGTAAACTTTCAAGTGTTTACTGAATGTTCTCCTTTCTTTCAGAATCATTTCTTCACATGTTTACTCTTTCTTACTGCTTTTAATGTTTTTCTTAGCACATTAAATGTTCTCTGTGTCCTGGGGATCAGAATGCTTCACCTTTTCATACGATACAAACATCGGGTCATCCCTTATCACTGCACAGTAGTTATGTTAGTCCTCACAGCAACCAAAATTTACATTTTCATAGGGCAGAAGACATTCACTTCTTTCTTGTCTCCAGGTGACTTTTCTCTGTTAGTATTTCATTTGTATAGTTTATAACAGCCCTTCACTTCAGGTTTAAAAATATTCCTCTCATCTGTAGTAGGTTGACAATTACTCTTACATTTCAGTGTCATGTTTCCTATGTACATGCCAGTTGGTAGGGCTCTGTCTTTATTTTCTTAAAAATCAGCAGCCAATTACCTGAAGCATCTATCCCTAAACACCCCTTATTCCCCGTGTTCCCCGCTGGTGTGGCTGTCCAAGTCGCTGGACCCTCTGTATTGCTATTGTTGGTTTCATGCTGAACGCATCTACTGACTATCTGTTAATTTTACTTTTTTTTTTTTAACTTTCCTCCTATCTCTACAGACACATACAATTTCCACTTAAACTCTAAAGTTTCCCTGGACAATTATAGAAAAACTAAAGTAAAATAACTCTTCAATCACTTTACTACAGATTTTCACATTAATTAGGTAAGATTCATGACATTAGCAATACATTAATCTTGATTGTCTCAATAACATGAAGCCTACCTTTAGAAGTAGGAAACAAATAGTATAATTAGCATCAGGCTACCAAACAATTTAAATATTGTTTGATCACGTTCATAAAACCAAGAAAGAGAAAGAAAGCCTTAGAGTTTTTTTTTAGTTACCATTTTTTTGTGATTATTTCTAAAAATACATTTTTTAATGCATTGGTAACATTTTTTCATCACTAAAACTTGCTGTGAAATAATTGACACACGAGGTCTACCTTTATGTATACCCAGAAGTGAAACTAAAACTCAGCTCACTGAATTCAGGTTAACTGTACTGACTGATGACTGACTGATTGACTTCTAGATTCTGTGCATAAAGTAGCACTCACGTGCAGCCCCTCGGTGAAGCTGTCCCAGGAGCAGAGACACCTGTAAGGCCGGCTCCCCGTGTCACATCTGCTGGGTTGACCGTGGCACTGACACCTGCGAACATCAATGTCACGAAGTCAACCAGATCTGCTTACAGTCCTATGAACATACGCACCGTGTGACTCAGCAAAAAGCACGAGCAAGACAAGCCAACGTGACCAACATGGCGATAGGTCTCTCTACAATCATGTGCCTGTTCTTAAAAGTATTTAATCAGTGCCAAAGCACAGAAGGACTGTCACAATGTCCAAACAACACTGTGTTGTGATGAATGTTCAAGCCACTCTGGAAAGGGGGTTCAGTTTGTGCACCCCTGTTCCAGCTGTTTGGCAAAGATGTCAAGGGACCATACCCGCTGAAGCTACTCCAAATACAATTTCTATCTTTTGTTCATTTTCCCAAGATCAAATGGTGATTACTGCATGATATTCCTTTTCTGTTGTGTGTTACTTAACAGACCAAGCTCACATAGAGGTATTCAGGTCTGTTTTTAAACATGTCTTTAATCACACGCATACCATTCTCTACAATAACTCACTCTAATTAAACTGTGCGTACATTTCCATATTTTTTGCACAATCGGGTTTTGTTCTCAGCTGTGATTAGAAAGTTATAACCTACTAAGGACACAGTAGATCTTCCCTACAAAGAACAGGGTGTGTTCCCCATGGAACTGTGAACCTGGAGAGACCATGCCTCGAAAGCATGAACTGTCTGGTGTTCACTGCAACTCAAATCAAACTCCCTCCCTCTGCCTTCAAGAATATATGGAATTAATTTGTGTCATGTCCTGGTACAAATTCTCAATGTCATTTGTGACTGTGATGTGTATACAAAATGTACAAATAGGGCCGGAGGGTTAGCTCAGTGGTTCCGGCGCCTGCCTCGCAAGCGCAAGGTCCTGAGTTCGATTCCCAGTAACCACATATAATGCTGGGCGTGGAGACACGCCCACCAACAATCAACACCGCATACCACAATGCCAGACGTGGTGGCTCACACCTGTCATCCCAGCACTCGGGAGGCAGAGACAGGAGGATTGCTGAGTTTGCGGTGGCTTGCCTGGGCTCCATAGTGAGCTCAGGGCCAGCCTGAACTACAAAGCGAGACCCTGTCTCAAAAAGCAAAAAAAAAGTACAAATAAAGTCAATTATTAAAAAAAGAATACATGGAAGTCATATCCTATCACAAACCAAGAAAATGGGTACAATGTATGATATATTATATCTGAGTCAAATTTCTGTACAATAACTTTGGTGGAAAGCTTGCTGAGGATGGAGCCCGAGGCTCTGAACACACCAGGCAAGCGGCCAGCTGAGCCACACCCTCCACCCCTCAGGGGACGGAACCTTTGAACCCAATAGCTTTGGAGCTTCATTTCTCTAACAAACTACCTTATACGCACAAAGGCTTATATGCATGTCTTTCTAAAAGATCTCAGAGTACAAGATCACTTCAAAATATAAAGCACAGAATATACTTTGTGGATTTACTCCACCTTACGTGTGCCAAAAACCTCACTGCAACAAAACTCATAGTGAAATTCTCCAACCGCCACGTTGGTGACGAAGCCTACCTCCCACTGATGGTGACTTCGGACACCGCATAGTATCTGTGTCCGGGGCTGACAGTTGCTTCAGTCGTGTGGTACTGCCCATGGAAATGAAGCCTTACTTGGGTGGCTTTTATGAATTCTTGAAGGGACGGAGTATTATAGAAGTTACTGTACCCAGAACGATGCTTCGGTTCAGGTGTGAGGGTGCTGAATGTGACGTTACCATGGGAATACGGGGTAAACCTATAGACGAAAGAAATTTGATATCAGAAAAATGTATTCATATTTTTGACAAATCAACAATCACAACTTCGAGGCATTACTACAATCTCAGTGAAAGTTTATATTCTTCATTCTGAGAAAATAAATATATCCCATATCCTTTGTGGGCAAATAATGCAGGACCATAGAAAGCTGTACACATACTAACCACTCATTGAAGAATAGAAAGGATTTCTTGTAATCGGCATTTACTAAATATCTGAAAGACACTAGTGGTGTTACAAAGAGATACTCTAAATAATTCTAGAAGAACTGTAAACACAGTTTTAAAGTCTATTTAGAGAGGAGATTTACAAGAATCTACCTCAAGACCACCAGTGACAGTGAGGAATCTCTACCAGCTAATGAGTGGTCTACCCTAGAGGTCGTCACTAAGTCAGCGATGTGCTCAGATGAATTGTTCTTAAAGTGTTCATACTTGGGAAGCTGAAGACAGTTGACGGAATCAGGATGTTCCAAATCTCCATTGTTTTCCATTCCGAAAGTGCTACAGTTTCTAGCAAAATATTGCCAGTCCTCCCAGTCCAAGCTGTCCTCCTTCTTCCTTTGAATCTTTATTGCTGTTGGTTGTGGACTAAAGAACTGAATGACAATATAAAACACCTGAAATGGGCAGGGTAATTGTTATAACTGACTGTTAAGTGTGAACATCAAGGCAAACGATTGTTAAATTTAAATACAATGGCTCATTTGCTCAAAATTACACTTATCAAATATGTACTGCACATAGAGAAACTTCACAGAGCCACAGGAAAACAATACATTTTCTAGTAGAAAAATAGTCTCTCTTTTAAGGATTTTATAAATCAAACTCCAAGTTAATACTAAATCTACTGTGAAGACAAGAACATAAGGCATTATTCTCATGATTAGTAAAACGAAAAAGGTTAAATTTCTAAAACACTTATAAAAAGGGCCGGAGGGTTAGCTCAGTGGTTCCAGCGCCTGCCTCGCAAGTGCAAGGTCCTGAGTTCGATCCCCAGTAACCACATAGAATGCTGGGTGTGGAGACACACCCACCAACAATCAACGCCGCATACCACAGTGCCGGGCGTGGTGGCTCACGCCTGTCATCCCAGCACTCAGGAGGCAGAGACAGAAGGATTGCTGAGTTCGCAGCGGCTTGCCTGGGTACCATAGTGAGCTCAGGGTCAGCCTGAACTACAAAGCGAGACTCTGTCTCAAAAAGCAAAAAAAAAAAAAAAAAAAAAAAAAAAAAAAAAAAAAAAAAAAAAAAAAAAAAAAAAAAAAAAAAAAAAAAAAAAAAAAAAAAAAAAAAAAAAAAAAAAAAAAAAAAAAAAAAAAATAGCATGATAGAACAACTAGCAGAGTATAGATTTAAAACTGAAATGGTAAATTGGAATAAATATAACAGAAAAGAAAAATAAATCCAAATATTGAATCTTTGACTGTCAACCCAATGCAAATGTAAATATAATTTTTGCTTCACTTTTGTGGTGTTTTGCTTTGTTTTCTTTGCCACGACAGGGGTCAAGCCCAAGGATTGGCACATGCTAAGCAAGTCCTCTACACACGGTAGGATTTTTTTGTTTTGTTTAAGACAAGGTCTCATTCTGAAGTTCAGGCAGGCCTGAGCTCACTATGTAGCTCAGGCAAGCCTTGAACTCAGCAATCTTCCTGCCTCTGCCTCCCAAATTCTGGGATTACAGGCATGAGCCACCATGACCAGCACCGTGGTGTGTGGTACTGATTGCTGGTGGGCGTGAGTCACCACACCAGGTATTGTTGTATGTGGGTACCGGGGATCGAATCGGGGGCCTTGTGCTTGCGAGGCAGACACCTAGACCACTGAGCTACATCTCTGGCCCCAGGGTAGGTATTTTAAAAGAAAGAAGAAGAAAATTTATACACACACCTCCAAACAAAGAAGGAAGTCCTTGAGAAAATGGAGACAAAAATTCTGCGGTGAAGTCACAATTTAAACAACATCAGGAGTCCCCAGAATTTGGGAAGGCAAAGAGAGATCCTTCTTGGAGACCTGGAAGAAAGCTAGCCCTGCCAGCACCCTGATTTTGCATGTCCGGCCTTCAGAACTATGTGAAAAGTCATTTGTGTTGTTTTAGAACGTGAGGTTTGTAGTGATTTGAAGTAAACCTGCTGTCCCTACGTACCTGGTACTGTCCGTTTTCCAGATCCACTGTAATAGTCACTCCTTGGTCAAGCTCCGTACTGTTCGTAAACACATGTGAGACCCATGAAGTACCAACATCGTTATCATTGACGAAAGAAAGAGGGTGGGCATCGGGGTTCAGCCGGGCCGCTCTGGTTCTGGCTGTGTCTTCCGGCCCACTGCGGACACAGTACTGCTGCCGCCAAGGGTGGACGCGGGGGTGACTGCCGGGGCACCAGCAGTGTGACTGGACATGCAGCCGGGGCAGATCTCCGGAGAAAACCTCCACAGTGTCTCTGTAGGAGCCAAGAGGAAGCTTTCAGGGCAGATCGGACCAACAGGGAGAGATTTCCAGAGCATCTCACTGAGGTACCGCTGAGCGTGCACAGCAACATACTGAAAATGATGACACTTATAAACAGGGCTTCCGGTTCACTGAGGAGAGAGAGAGGAAAGCAAGGGCCGCTCTCTCTGCTGCTACTTGAGGAGAAGGGTCTGAAGCCAAGGCCATTTGTCAATGGCTTCCTGTGACTCATCTCTAGAGTTTCTGGCACCCACTTTGGATCGTGTAGCATCTGCCAACAGTCAGACAAGAAAGCCAGTTCCTGGCAGATATATTTAATGTTTCCATTAAGGGCAATGTACCCGTTCTAGATCAGGATTAGTCACACTATTTATAGGCACTCTTCCGCATCCCATCTCTCCAGACGTCCCAGGAGGCCAATGTCAGCCGCCGGCTCATCCGGACAGACCCGGCTTCCCCCTCAAATCCCAGGGGGCCAAGGTGGGGCCTGGTAGCTCTTCCTCTCACAAAGCCACATGAAACGACCACGTCTTTAAGCCTCGCAGATATTTCCCAACGGATACCAGCTTTTGGGTGAGACCTGAAGTCACCATCCCATTTGCAGTCACTGCCCCACCCTCGGCACAACGCTCTTTGGCACTTCTGACACAGAGGTGACCCGAGAGAGCCTGAGGCGGGCGACAGCCCGACCCCCCCAAGTGCGCTCCCGTGTTCATATCTACTCGGCGTCTCCTGACTGCGTCAGGGACTAAAGTACGAAGTCCCAAAGGCAGGGGATGTGAGAGCACAGCGCTGGCTCGAGACCCAGCTCACCAAACCGACAAGACCTAGTCCCGTCCCTCGGACATCACTGTGCGGGTGAGCTGCAGCCCCCTAGAGGTGAAACGTTCCTTCCGGCCCTCAGTAGAAGTACATGAAATCAACTCATCCAGGTAACACTCTATTATCTCGTGGCAAGTTGGGAAAGGCTTTCAAGGGCTCTATGCATCAGAATTTCGCCTGCACTTCCTGGAGCAGGAGGGAAAACTATGTGCTTTCAGAGGCCCTCCAAGGGCATCACCTGTGCCCACCACGAGGAGTTCTCCTGAGGGCTGCCCCATGCCTATGAGGTTATCTGTTGACTAAAAATAGAAGGAGGAACAGCATCAAATATTCATTCTGCTTGTTTCCAAGTCTAACAGACTGGCCTTTTGAGACTTTCTCATAGATCAAAATGATCTTTTTCCTCGTGCCACATTCTCTGGTGGTTATAAATTCAATAGGCAACTTGAAAAGGCACATGCAAAAGCGGATGCTTCAATATTAGAAGCTACTTCATATATGTTGTTCAAACATATGTATCCCAAATTTTATACAAGGTTCACAGACCGTGATGCCTTGGAGAACATGTGTTATAAAAAATTTGACCAACCTCCTGTTAGAAGAAGTTACCAATAGGACGGAACTACCATAGCATAAGCCACGGGTCACACTTAGCATTAATTAGGTGGTATTTCCAAATGCTGAGATGGAAAATGCAACAATCACCAAAGCAAACATACACTGTCTAAGTGAATTCAGCACTTATCCTTATGTTTCTCGAGGTCAGCAATGCCACCCATTTACCTGTTTGTAAGTGCCACTTGGTACAATCGAAAATCTTGCATTCTTCCAACAAACTCTAAACCTGCAAAATATACATGTGCAAAATATGAGATGCCTGAGTCTACCAATCAATGGCTGAAAGAGATTCAAGTGATGTTCCTTTAAAGGTACAAAGATTTAAGCTACGTTTATGTCCCCATGCCTTCAAACTCTTAGAGATCAATATCTATGTTCTAAATCCAATCATATTTAGCTCCATAGACGGTGGCACACTGAAGTCAAAGGGGACACGTTGACCAGTTTATTTACTGACCCAGGCCATGGCTTTTCTTCCCAAATCAAATTCTTCCTAGTTTATAAACCTATCTCTCATCTCATTGGTCCTTAATCTGTCATCTGCTTCCGGTGACTATTTCCAGATCGTCTGAGCACCGTCCATTCTCAGATCCCTCCTGTTCTCACCCAAAACTCCAGCACATCTGTGTGGATCCTCTATAAGCTCAGGTTAGTATATTGTCTAAAAAATCTGTAAAAGTGAAGAGAAGTCAAAATCTTCTGCGGGCTCTGAGTTACAGATCTCAATAGCATCCTAATTCATTTCTGCACTCTTGACAGTTCCTCTAAGACAATTAAGTTCAGAGCAAAATCTATGTTGAATTAGATGACCTTTCAAGACACAGATAGATATTAACTTTAACCAACATGGGATTGTTTTATTAATTTGTTTATGAAATATTTATTTCATACTTGCTAAGACAGATAAGCTCAAGAGAGTGGAAAAAGAAAATCATTACTTCCAATTTTTTGATGTTAATAGTGAGAAAAACTTGGTAAAAAGTAAAATTCTAATGAGAATTTTGTACTAGAACACAAAAGGCAATTGGTCCTCATGTAGAATGTCAATTCAGTAATTAAACATTTTTAAATGACAGAGTAATGGCTAATTCATCAAATGATCATTTCCCCAAATATATTTTTCCAAACAATTCCATGTTCGCAGTATTTTGATAACAGTTTTAAAACAATGTTTATCACTGTTGCTGCTGCTTCATAATGACTTTGAGGAAACTGGACAAAAAATTAGCCTGACCAATAAAAGATGGAGAGGAGAATTAGCACACAGAACAGTATCAGATGTTAATACAGGAAGCAGGAAGAGTCAAAAGAGCAAAGAATGGAAAGACTAGCAGGTGTAAAAAAATACATGTCTGTGTAAATAAAGCCTTGCACATGGAAGCATAGAGATTCATATTATTTGAACTCATGTATGTATTCATATTTAAAAGTTAAAGAAAATGTCCATGAGTATGTTATACATGAATATTCCTTCATGCATGTAAATGTTTTCTACAGTCTAAGAAATAACTGTGTTTTCTAACCCCATTATGAGGACAGAACAAAAGACCTGGTAAAGCTCTCTAAAAATCGTCAGATGGTTTCCAACACACATTATTGCAAAATCTGTAATTAGCTCAGAGGAATAAGAGACACGTGGTGAAGGGCCTGCGCCATGAGTTAGGCGCAGAGGCAGCTTTATGCACGGCGTGCTCACGCGGCCGGGGTCTGAAGCCAAGCAAAGCAGGGCGTGGGAGGACGAAGGGAAGCCGCCCCCGGAGGCCCAGGGAGGCTCAGCAGACAAACACGGCTTCCGTCCCTGTTCCATGAGGAGGGAAGACAAACGAAGGAAATCGCTCTTCACAAATGGATTTGCCTTGTGAGGTAAACGTTATCAGTCAGGTACGAAGGAGGCGGGACTTGTCCCCTGCTTCCGCTTCCTCTCCAGAGCCATCCCCAGACCTCTCCTCTGGCATCCTTCGCTCCACACGGTGCAGCCCTGCAGGCCCCGCTTTTCACACCCCGTATCTGCCCTGCTTTCTCATCCCTACGTTCTCCACTTGATCTTGCCTCAGCTTCACATGTCCTGCCCCTCCCAGCCCTCCAGCTCTCTGCTTTCCAGCACGCCCTGTGGGGAACTGTCTGCACCCACCATGGCCCCTGTTCTCTTGTAGCATGGTACTGCTCCCTGCTTTTATTTTTTTTTCCAGATATCTACTTACTTTTCCATCTTACTTACTGAAACATGAAAGTATATTAAATAAGCTTTTCTGGCAAGACACACAAAGCAGTAATTGGCCTTATTCACTCACCCTCATAGCTAAGGTCTCTCAGCACATGATAAATTGTTCAATAGATAGGGCATGATGAGGGAACAAGGGAGAAAGGAAAGAGGAAGGGAGAGAAGTAATTGCAAAGTAGACTTAAAAAGAGTAATAAAGATCAATAATGCCACCTGTAGAAAACCTGGGAAAGACTGATCAGGGAAAAATAGAGCTCCTGGAGAGGTACGTTTAGAGCCATGGGAAATAAGAAATGGCAAATCTGCACTGGCCCAAGTTTGTAAGTTGGGTGTTTTCCCCACGCGTGCTGTGAATCCAAGGGAAATGTCAGATGACAGGACATTTCCAAGCTGAGAATTTCCAGAGGAAATCAAAACAAGAGAAATGTAGAGGTAGGGTTTCAGAAGAAGAGAAGAACTGTATCAACTAAGTTTTAACTTAAATGGCCAGCGAGGTAAAACCAGATAACCAGATGACAGGTGATAAACCAGGAAAGAAAGGAAACAGGAACCGATCATCTCAGCGAAGTCAAGAGTGTCCCGGAAGTGAGGAAGCCAGATGTGGGGAACTACTCTAGCAATCGCTTCGTTACAGGTGAGGGAGCGCACACAAAGACCCTTGGTCTTGAAGTTCCTTCTCACGGCACTGAGAAATGAAGCAAAAACAAGGTCCCATCATTCTCCAAGTATGTCTATCCATGAAGAAATTCATGGTTCTGGGCTGAGCTGTGAAATCTCAATTCCCAGTTGTTGTGGGTGACATCTGAAGCGGCCCCAGAACTCCTGCACCCTGAGGTGGAACTGTTGGAAGGTGACTGTGGCGTGGGGACGCTGTATTCATCAGTGGACTCATCCACCCCTGAGCTCAGTAGCTGAGCTAGATGGCGGGGCTGTTTGGAGGAGGCTCACCGAGGTGTGGTCTAGGAAGGCGGGTCTCCCGCGCTCTCTCTGGCTCCTCCCTTCTCTCTGCATCATGACCCCTGTGGGGGGAAATGACTATGACGTCAACACTTGTCAATATGACTCAACTTGCAAATGAGGACGAGATAATATAGTAAAATAAGAATGAACTCAGCAGTGAAGGCCCAAATCCAGTATGGCTACTTTCTATGTATGTGAGAGGAAATTGCCACTTAAGGACAAGACACACAGGGAGAAATTTGTGAGCTCACAGAAATTGAACTGATCAAGCTCTAAGATGAAGAGCACCAAAAAGCTAATGGGAGTCAAGGAAAGATTCTCCCCCATAGTTTTCAAACTAAACCTGCCCCAGAAGCCATCTTAATGTTGGACTTCCAGCCTCTAGAACAGGGAGGTGGTAAATTTCTATTATTTGATGCCACCTATTTTGATATTGGAACCAAAGGAACCTATACAGTCATCATTTCCTATTGTTGTCACCATAAAAGTTATCAGGGTGAAAAGATAAATTTTCATAACATCAATTTCACGTTGTCTAACTTATTTTCTCAACATTAAACATTGTGGAAAATGCTTTATGTAGAATCACTGGGAAAATAGTTTTTATCAAGGAACTGGACTATAACAAACAGGATAATCACTCGTGATTTTGGAAGGCCTACTATCACTGAAAAAGAGCAAAGATGATGAAAACTGTGATTTCATCAAAGCTTCCACCATGGCTTTAAATGTCAGGGTGACTTCAGTCGTTTATGTATTTGTATGTTCACAAATATTTATTGGGAATTTACTATGTACCAGACACTCCTGCAGCTGCCAAACATACATCAGGTAACAAAAGAACATCCTTGCTTTTACAAAGCTTGAACTGAAGCAGAGATATACTCATAGTATGTGAGTAACATATAATGCACTAGAACATAATAAATGCTGTCAAAATTACAAGTGAAAAGGTGAGAATAGGTTCAAGACCGTGCGTGGGTTTTATCAGGGATGGTATATCAAAAGAGCACTCGTGCTCAGGAAGTGACTCCGACAGTGTCCAGGTACAAAGTGTTTTGGGGGCATCCATGAATACAGACCCTCCCAAGAGTGTATGGGGTATGCGAGAGCAATACAAGCACTCAACTTCCTGGTGTGGAACTGACACAGTGTGGGCCCTGGAAGAGCAGGCATGTTAGATGGAACTACAAATCACTATGGACTCACTGATGGGATTTTGGTCTGTATTAAGTAGAATGAGAAGCCATCAGTGGGTTGTGGGTAGAGGAGTGACATAATCATAAGTTATTTCAAAATGATGAAAGAAGAATATCAAAGACTGAGGTTGGAAGAATAGAGAATTAGAAGGCTACTGCAGTCCTCCAAGTAAGAAACAATGATAGTCAGCAGTGTTATAAGTAGAGGTGTACCTTTCAATGCAGACGATTTAGAATTCACTTTCTATATTTTAATAATAGCTAAAGGGAAGCTCTGCTGCAGTGGGATAATGAAATCTATTTTATCACCTATAAAATAAAAGGGCTGGGTTTTATAACCTTTAAAAACCATTTTAGTTTTAAATTCAGGAGTCTGTGATTGGACGATCATTACTGCCGCCTCAGAATTCATATTTGAAGAAATTTCTTCTTTAACAATTAGAGGAAGTTTTCCAAAGGCCTAGAGCTAATGTGAATCATCCATCCCAAACAAGAAAATTATGATTTTGGAGGATGAGGAGAGTGCTATAAAATACTTCAAGGGCATAGTCATAGAGAGGTGATTTATTCATTCTTTTGCTATTTGCCAATATTTAAACAGCACTCGCTGGAATGAACATTCTATAAAGAGATTCCTCTTTGAAAATTATTTATATGGCAAAGATAGGACTCAATTACATCAACTGATCAAGGAAATAGACATGAGTCATGCAAAAAAGACTTCATAGTTGTCACTCAGAAAAGGGACAGGTAATGACAAAGGAAAAGCAGTCCTCATTACAACATCAAGATGAGTTAAGAAAATTGTGAGTAAATAATCTATGTAACACAATTACAATAAGGCTAAATTAAAAAGTACCACATGAACTGGAAAGGAAGAAATGGTTTGATTCAAATCTCAGGAGGCATGATTACCTGCTTTAAAAAGCACAGTGAATTTGACACAAAAGTGGCTACAACTAATTTAACATACAAGGTCAATATGTAAACCCTAATTCCATATCTATCCATGAATATCAAACCAATGAGAATTTAAAATGTTAAGTAGAACTCATATTAAACAAAACATGATACATTATTTATAAATCCTAGGAAGCATGATAGTGTCTATAGGTAAAACAGTGACACACTGGTGAAACAAATAAAGACATAGAATTTGTAGAGCAGCCAGGTATGGTAGTTCATGCCTGTAATTTCAGCCCTTGGAAGACAGAGGCAGGAGGATTACTGTGAGTTCAAGACTAGCCTGGGATACCTAGTGAGTTCAGAGCCAGTCTGAACTACAAAGCAAAATCCTGTCTCAAAAAAAAAAAAAAAGAAAAAGAAAAAAGCTTTTAGAGTAAAGATTGAAATCTTTCTCTGTCAGAAAAGCAATTCTTAGGCTAGCAATGAGTGTCAACTTTTTCAGAACAGTGGAAATTAAAGACTTGAAACAATGTGGGGAGGTTTATTTTTAAACTGTCCAATATTGGTGAGAATGATAGGTCTGTAACATATAAACTTTCCCTATCCTCCACCTGTTCTCTGAAACTAAATAGTCATATTAGAAAAAGTCTACAATCAGAGTGATGATGACTCTAAAACCACTGAAAGGATCAGTTTAAGACTAAAATCCTTGCAGAGTCTGATCCTCAGTCATCATTATCTGATGCACCAAAAGAACTTATTGATAAAGCTTGAACTAATTCAGTGCCTCCATGAGTGAACTGTCTTTTCTTAGGAATGTTTGTTAAAAATAATTAGAAGCGGGCCAGAGGGTTAGCTCAGTGGTTCCGGCGCCTGCCTCGCAAGTGCAAGGTCCTGAGTTCAATCCCCGATAACCACATACAATGCTGGGCGTGGAGACTCACGCCCACCAGCAATCAATACCACACACCACAGTGCTGGGCGTGGTGGCTCACGCCTGTCATCCCAGCACTCGGGAGGCAGAGACAGGAGGATTGCTGAGTTCGAGGCTTGCCTGGACTACATAGTGAGCTCAGAGCCAGCCTGAACAACAAAGCGAGACCCTATCTCAAAAAAAAGAAAAAAAAATAATTAGCAGCAACTGTTTAACATTGAAGTTGCCTAATGTGGTATTAACAATAGGGAAAACAACAAACCAAAAACTTAAAAAAAAAAAA